>JACCGJ010002201.1:0-16790 GCA_013407085.1 Atriophallophorus winterbourni
GCAAATATAATAATAATATAACTTGGAGCATCAATTTCCAACTGGATGTAGTGTACGACCGCCACATTTAGTTCGCATGGTAGGAAGGTTAGAGAAGTGCAGAATCGATCTAGAGACAAAGGTAGACAAAGTGAAACACACCAATAAGGTTCGGGTCATCGGTTGATCACATCCGATAAAACTAGAAGCAACCAGTGAGCAGTATGGGTTACATTAATTTGATGGAGGTGTACTTGAAAAACGGTTTCTCAAACTGCTCAAACCTTATCATTTACTGTAATTCTGACAACGTCTTTTAAGGGGAGGTGGGCAAAGAGATTGTTAAAAGGGAATGCAAAAACGACTTGTGCTCATACACACTTGGCCTAGAATGAAACAGGCAATTTTATCGACAGTCAATTTAAACAAACGTGCAACGAATAAAGGCGAACAACCCGCAGCTTTTAGATGGTACAAAACATTCAGAAAAAGCTTGCACACTTTTCGTTCAATATTCTTCCACCGAGTGGCCGCAGACATCCAACCGTTCAACCCAGCATCGCTGGCCTGCCTCTTCAGTTGTTCCATATTCGCGGTCCGATCGGGAGTCTGGTCCGAATAGGGTCGTTGATATGCATCGAGGGTGGAACTGTAGCGAAGATAAAACCAGCCTTGTTGCAATTCCGATTCCGTCGGTTGCAAAGTGGTGTGATTTCTGGTAAGCAGAAGAGGAGGAGGAGAATAAACAACCCCGGGTCACCAAATCGGAGCGAAATTAAGCGAGTGCTAAACATTTACACACTGTTTTCAACTTAACTGAGTGAAAATACGTAATACATTATGCTTGAAGTATTTCGTTAATATTCCGTATCAACACCAGCGACAAATTAATTGAGTCGTGAATCTGGTTAAGGAAGCTTCACGACCAAAGGTAATATAAAACATTTACGGAAAACGGGTCATCACAACAGCCTGACATACGCAGAGTTGTTAGAAGTGGATGGGGGAGGTGAAGGGTCAGAAACAGTTTGAAGAACATGGGCCAGTAGTAGCTTGTTTTCGCTAACCCGTCCTGCTGTATGTAGCAGGTAAGGCGACCCTGTTTATCGTGCACGACAGCCGATGCACTATGGAGTTGGGTTTCGTAGTAATAGTCATGGTTGTATGTGGGCTGGGATACTGCCAGGTCGCCCATGCTTAGACAGCAGAACAATTAGGGTTCTCGACGAAAGCCTTTGGCTAAAAAGCCTGACTCACAAGCTAGCGGGTTAGGTTCAGACCGTGTTCGTATGACCTCTATCCTTTGACCTTCCTGGTATGAGTGACTCTGTAGGTGCTCGGAGAGAGTAGTAATGTTGATATAGAGAAGCAGATCAACTTGCATAGTCTACTCTGGTTGGCTCGCGTTTTACGGATGCCGGACCACCGACTTCCGAAACGGATTCTTTTTGCGACGCCACATCCTGATTGGCGTTAAACTCGGGGTGGCCAAACCGTCACAAGACCAAGGCAGTTAAAAACCCTTACTAGTAACCTTTCCAAAGTCGGTGCAGTTACGCTTCAGGATATGTCCCTGACCCGTGTTCAATGGCGGTCTTGTACTAAGCATCTTCTTGGAGTGTTTGCTTAACCTTGTATGTTGTCAAGCGGAATGACGAGAAAAGCTTGCTATGATGCATGACAGTGAATGCCGCAAGGAAGTTGCCATGCTGATGTCGCTCTACTCGTTCACAAAACTTGATTGAATGCATGTTCCCTTCGAGGAGTAGGCACATCTTCCACTTTTGTTTGTCCTTACTCTTCCACAAATCCGTAGCTATTTAAGTCCCAAATCCCTCCATGTTTTAGGATTTTACTTTGTCATGGTTGTGTGGCACTTAAGAATTCGGTGCGTGCTACCGGTGTAATGGTGTCTGTGATGATGACAACAGCCTGAGATTCTTAAGTCAAGATCCCGACAGTGTTGAACAAACAAGACGCGACAACAAGCCGTGACCGCATGCATGATTACCGATGCAATAGAAATAGACAGAACAAAAATAGGAGGCGCCTGTCAAACTGTAGGAATGTATGTATGTATATATGTATGTATGTATGTATGTATGTGTGTATGTATGTATGAAATCACAAGCTTCGATCCAGACAAGTGCTGAACATTCAGCGATTGATGGTGGACTTAGATAATGTCAGGCTACCCAGGCTTAGACAGATAAAAATGAGAAAAGGACAGTGCAACGCCAGTGTGTTTTCGCAAGCAGCTCAGTATATTTAGCAAAACAATTTAGCACGGTGTGCAATACCGAAATACTGCACAATTACACATCCATGCGCAAACTAGATGGAAAGCCAGGCTAATATTTCTTTTTATTTCTCACTGACTGAGCTTGTACAATTCGACCGATACATTCGAATGTAAAACTGTGGCTTCGCCAACTTCCGTATTATGGAGAGAATGCACGAAAGCCAAATCTACATACACATCATCTGCATTAGATTACATCTCTTTTGATTATCCCTCTTCGCTTTCTCGTATCCCCAAGCTCGAGAACTAAATTTCAAACGGAGATGGACTAATATACTTTTTTCGACAACCATACTCCAGTAAATCTGTTTGTTTAGTGGATACCTTATGGTAATATATTCACAAAACTTTCATTACAAATACAAGAGAAACAAGTAAAGCGACACAAAAGAAGCACTCAATTAACCGGCCAGGTCACCAGGCGACCCTTAACGGTGGTATCAGTTAAACCGAGGATACGCGAAATATGTTTAAGTGTATCATGTAAAGGAGAATTAGATGCGTTCAGTTCGCGTTGCATGCGAGTAGGAGAGACGCACCCTTTCCATGTTTGCAGTGCCGGATCATCAGCGCCTAATTCGCCTCTCGCGAGGCGCCACTGCAAAGAGCCCGTCTGGCGGCCTGGCAGACGCTGCTGTGGAGGTTCGGGTTGCACCAGAAAGGAGGCTAATTCCGTTGCGATGCACAACAACTTGAACGGATGATTCAACCATAAACTGACTAAGCTGGCTTCCGCATTAGCCCATTCTGACGCAGCCTCCTTGTGTACGCGTGTTAGGTAACCGGCGAGTTCTACTTCGGATACTTGGTTACGTCGCGTGATAACCTGAACAAGAACGGTAGTAAAAATCATTGTTAATACACGCGCGAGGAATGTATAAAACATGACGACAGATTCTCACAGGGTCGATGGTACTGAACAAGTCAATGTGGACCTGGAAAAAGAAACGTGAGAAAAAGACATGGCTCTGTAGAAACAATGAGGCAACAAAGGGTTTACCCATAATCCCATCGACTGGGGGATGTTGGAAACAGACTAAGTCTGAACCTTTTTGCACCAAGTTGCCCTCTAAAAAACGCAAAATAAAACTTGACTCGTGCTACTGTCGCATAAAGTGGTATGTATGATATTTATGAAAGCACAAGTCTGATCCAGGCAATGCTGCACAATCATAGACTGTATGTGGGCTAAGATACAGTCAGGTTGCCCAGGACTAGACAGATATGGGAAAGGAAAATAGCGATGGCAAAGTGTTTACGCATGCACTCACTACCGGCGGCAAATAAATTTTCCAAGGGGTTAGCCGCACAGCACAGAAGCGCTGCACAACTGCACATACGTGCCCATCGTGGTAGTTAAACAACGGTCCCATGTAAGAAGAAGATGCATCGACAAGTTAGTAAAACTGCTGAGCAGGTAAAGAGGTTAAACGAGTTGCTGATTATGGTGTGAGGAGCCAGGAAATTCTAAAGAATATCTGTTAATGCGACTCAAAGTATGCTCGGGGCAAGTAGAAGAGTGCTATTTATCGAATGTCCCAGTAATCCGGATAACCACATCTTGGTAAGCCAATTCCTTGATAAATTAACCTTGCTTACTTACTCTACTTTAATTTTGTGCGACTATCTCCTCCTGGAGGATGAGTCGGCTTCAATGAAGGTTCTTGGGGATTTGGGTACAGAGCGGCGTCCCCAGCACCACTCAGCGTTTGTTCGAGTCAGCTTCTCTAGCCTTTGCACAACCAAGTGCGACCTGTAAGGCAGCAGGGAGTTGCCAGTAAGAGGTGGTCTACCAGACTCTGTTCCAGGTTTTTCTCCCGAAGCCTTTCCCGCGATCAGGTATCCCGCAAGGCAGCGGAGTTTAAAAATCAGGGTTTTCCTTCCCTTAGATGAAATGCCCTCCCAGGCTAACGATCTCCATCTGCCCGAAGCAAACTGGTTTTCAGGCGCCAGTCACTCGCCCTCGCCCCTTCTCCTGTTGGTAGAAGCAGTTCCGCCGGGCTCGGGGAGCCACTCGTGCATGCCAGAAGCTGGACTTGGTTGTCAGAGGCCATTTGAGACGCGTGCCATATGGGAGCATTTTATAAACAGTGGGAGCTTATCCCCACTGCCACCCCGGCTATGACAACCTTTGGAACCACCTTGCTTAGGCCGAGAAGAAAAAAACCGTGGCACACATAAGCAGGCTCTGTATACGGGAAATCGCAGTGTTGTTGATGCTCTTCAGACAACAAATCACGACAACCTGTCCCGCTTTAGCATTATTCATATAGCGCCATAGCGTTCCTGGGGTCCGTTACTTATCACCCATTTTATTTGCATAAAGCCAACCAACAAGAGACAAGGCTGTCCCTGTTACATATCCCACTATGGGTGGAGTCCCCTTAAAGATTAGAATGCTGAGGTTGAGAACGTTACCCGAAACCAGCCAAAAAGCCAATTCTACTTTCGCTCACCGCATCATCTAAACTGAATGACGACCAACTGTTTCCGCAATGAGATCCCCCGTCGATTACCATGCCGCAAGTTTAGCCACAAATAGTCAATTTGCAAGAAAAACAATTACCACAAAGAGAATATTTCTTCAAACAATGAACGACATTTACCTCGGAAAACTTATGCGTATATCTCCAAATAACATCTTGCACATCGATTGCTCGCATGCCGTTCGCAGTCTGCCAGGGTAAGACTGCAGGAGGTAAGGTGTAGGCGAACACGTAGTTCAGTTTCTTGCCCCAACCACACTCGTACAACAAGGGCTGATCCACTTCGCCGCTGGTGTCACAATGAAACCAGCGAAAATGACCCGGGCGAGTGTTATCCTCTAACCAACTGTGTGAAAGCAAGAGAACGACGTCAAATAGGGGAACGGGATCAGTTAACAGGCAGCGTGGCTGTCAGTCAGACAATGCCCAGTAATAAAATAATACACTTTGTTGCACATTTTAAGAGGTAACAATCGCGGCAACGATACAGTTTAAACCACGCTGGAATTACAATTCTCGAAGCGGAGGACCCATTTCCATTGGACTTTAGTAAGCCATTGATGAATGTTGCAAATGAGATCGTCTAGAAGAGAGCGTAGCGATACATGGGTTGATTATACACTATCACTTAGGTGGGGAACGCGGAAAAAACGGAAAACAATTTGTAAAGGCTACAAGAGCGAGTTTCCTACTTCGGGCACGGAATAGGTGTAAAAGCGGCCACGGTTGCAAAAATAACATCGAAAAACTGTGAATGCTGTTCGAATGGCACCCATCGTTCATCATCTGTAAAGAAAGCTTCGGCTAATGAAGAGATATTGATTGATAACCAAACATTAAAACACAATGCAAACAATAGACTTACAACATATATAGTGGGCGAATAGTTACTTACTTTTGTGCTACTACATCCTCCTGGAAGATGAGTCGGCTCCGTTGACTGCGGGCGGATGCATGTTGTAGAGGGTGGGATAGGTATGGTATGGTATGAAAACACAAGCCTAATCCAGGCAAAGTGCCGTACAGTCAGAGACTGCACGTGGGCTAAGATACTGTCAGGTTGCCCAAGCCTAGACAAATATGAGGAAGAAAAATGGACAGGAAATGGTAGTGAGACTGCAGCCTGTTTCAGCAGAGCGAGGAGGGTGATGATTGCGTCAGATCATTTCATGTCAACAAGCTGCCGCTGGACACTTGACACATTGCCGTTTCATCGGTCTAACATTATCCACCGCATTGCACGCCGGCGATTCGATTTTGTCTCGAGTCACTCGAGGTTAGCCTATCCAACGCGAATCCCACAACACAAGAGAAGCCGATTGGTCAAACCAAACCCACGTCTGTCTTATATAGGCAAAACAAACAATTACAACACTGATCCTCAACACGTCTGTTCCGGTTGTCACTTCGATGTGATTTGCCGGTCGATTTCGTGTCAAATGGTATACTTCGAGCCATCGCCACGCGTGGCTCATTTGACCGACGAATTGCATATCGTTCAATTGCGGCTGAAACTTAGTTGGCACCGATTGCGAGCTGCATGCGAAAACACGATGGAGCCTGCCATTTCCATTAGCTTATGTGAGTCTAGGCCTGGGAAACCTGACAGTATCCTAGAGCATGTACGGTCTATGGCTGTGCGGCACTTTGCTTGTGATTTCATACATACATACATGGTCGGTGACGACCAAGGGTGTACATCACAATCGCATGAATTTTCGTGTTCACAGCTTTTGGAATGACTAAACAGTCCGATTCGGGAGGAACAATTTCTCCCGCAGCGTTTGCAACGATAGGCAGAACTCGGTCATAGGGCGTCAGTTGCACGCCGGCGGCGTGATCTGCGTTCAGTACTAAAGAGCTGTATTTGCTCATCCCAGCTTGCAGACGACGCTTTAGACAATGCCTCCAACGTGAGCGATCAAGAGCCAGTTGTTCCTAACTCGCGGGGTCAATGCCAATAGCTTTCATATCTCTTTTACAAACGTCGGCGCTGTCGTAGTAGGTTGAACATGTTATGTAGACCAGCTTTAAAAGAACTTCAGCATTAGTCACTTTGTCAATCAAAGATATGACACATGCTTGTTAAATGGAAAGCATTCAGCTTTCGTTTGTATCTTGAGTGGATGGTTCAAGTTTCACCACCGTACAGTAAAGCATTTAGTACGCACGCGCTGTATACCATCATCTTTATCTTTACAGTCAAATTGCTGTTACCCCAAACAAGAGAGTTCAAACGGACAAAATAACAGCTGCTCTGCAAATACACTTATCATTCTCTGTGTTTAGCGAGAGGTTATCCGCAAATGGTTGAACCAACATATATTAAATGATGTACTGGCTCAAGCTGACAGTTTCCAGCAGTGATGATTGGAGGCGATACAGTCCCTTGACAAAGGACTTTGCTGATGCTGATTGTTAGCCCAAAGTCTGCATGCCGACAAAAAACAGTCAATTAGCGACGGGAGCTGTTCTTGTGAGTAAGCAATATTGGCTGCATTGTCGGCAAACAGCAGGTCACGGATTAGCACATACCGTACCTTGGTTTGTACGCCCTACCGGTTCAGGTTGAAAAGCTTGCCATCACTTCGGGTGCGTAGGTAAATGCATTCTGTTCCTATCCAAAAAGCGGGCGTCAGAAAGAGAGAAAATAAAATGCAGAACAGCGTGGGAGCAAGAACACAACCTTTTTTGACGTTTCGGCGAATTTCAAAGGCTTCTGAACTGAAACCGCTAAAATGGACTGAACCATTTGTGTCAGAGGAACGAAATAATGAGTTTGAGCAGTCTTGGGGGCAGCCTATCAAATCAAGCATTTTGAAAAGACCCTCCCAGCTGACGTAGTCCAATGCCTTCATCAAATCATTAAAAACAGCGTATAGTGGCATACGCTGTTCCCTGTCACCTTTCTTGACGTTGCCTCAGGGAGAAGATCATGTCAACGGTTGATCTTCCCATGTGAAAGCCACATTGAGATTCATCATCATCATCACAGACAGCAATACAGCGGTAGCGCGTACCGAATGCTTAACTGCTACACAACCATGAAAAAGTAAAATCCTAAAATATAAGGAAGGGTTGGACTTAAATAGCTACGGCTTCTAAAGGAGAGTAAGCACAAACAAACGGGGAAGAGGTGCCTACACCTCGAATGGAACATGCATTCAAACAAGTTTCGTGAACGAGTAGAGCGACATCAGCATGGCAGCTTCCTTGTGGCTTTCACTGTCACGCATCATAACAAGCTTTTCTCGTCACTCCGCTTGACAACATACAAGGTTAAGCAAACACTCCAAGAAGATGCTTAGTGCAAGACCACCATTGAACACGGTTTAGGGACATATCCTGAAGCGTAACTAGAAATTGCGATATCTATATTGAGATTCAGAGTAAACTCTATCGACTAAAACTTGTAGCCGGATCTGTAATGCTTTAGCAAACAAGCTGCCTACAACTTTCAGAAGGGAGATTCCTCTGTAATTGTTGCAGTCGCCTCTATCACCATAGAGTGATAATCTTCGTGCCTCGTATCTCTTGTGGGACACACTCCTCCTTCCAGCACTGCAGAAGCAAACGGTTAACAGGATGTAATAATGCTGCTCTACAGCATTTGATGAGCTCAGGTGGAATTCCGTCGTCACCCTTCCCAATCGTTGAGCGGTCGATTGCTCTAGTGAGCTCAAGAGTAGGTGGAGTATCTAGATGTTCAATGGATGGCAACCGCTCAACATTTTCAAGTGCATGTGGTAAAATCGTACTGTCCTTAGAGTAGAGAGAGGAGAAGTGCTCTACCCATATTTCCATACATATATGCAGTAAGATTGTGCCCGGAAATTTCTGGAGTTAGGATCGATCAAAGAAAAAATCAATCACGTTTGGTGAGAACACGAGAATTAAATCGTTTGACAAGATTTAAGATCTATCCGATTTAGGAACAATATTTGTAACCTCAATCAAGCACTATTATTATAATCATTTATCGATTTTTTATGATTGGACACGTGATGAGCTCAACATCGTGAAATGAGCATTTAAATTACGAAATTGACGTTTTTCGCTCGCCAAGGCACCTCCACAAAGGCTGCAAGGTAAGTGCGCCCGATATGCTTCAAACGGTGAAAATGTTTTCTAATTAAATGTAAAAAATACCGACAACAAACACACCAGTAGTAGTGACTGCCTTTCGACACTTTGTCTCGCAGCAGAGAGTAACCCTGGAACATTATTTGTTCGTTTTATTATGAAATGACGAAATGAGAGCCAACAGTTGTTGTTAGGTAAGCAAGAACACTCACACCTCACACCAAACATGGTCCGTCCAATCGACCACAACACGACAACCTGGGAAGATGGGTTTTCCGTGTATCGGATGCCGCACAGAGAACAAGCACAAGGCGAAGCAAAGGGCCCATTCCCCACATCGTCCTATGCGTGACTGCAACAGTGCGCGGGGGTCATTGATGCGTGGGAAACGGTAACGTGGATGCGCCGAGTCCACGGGGCATGCGTACAGTTCCACGTTGTCTGCGCGCAAAAGATGTTCCTCGGGGGTGGGTGTGCTGCTACCGGTGTAGATCAATTTGGTCTACAAACAAACGGAAAGCAGAAGACGTATTTTCAGGTATTTCCATCACACACACAGTCCACAACCTGATGAGGTAAGCAGTGGAGAAATAGTAAACAAAAGTGGAACTTGCAAGTCACTGTTAGATAATTCTAGCACGAACAACAGGTTCAATCATGTGTGCCCGCACACCTGTAGATGGGGTTCAACCCTGGGGCTTGAACGAACATCCGTATTTGCACTTATTTCCATCCCACGCACCCCACAATAGGGTTCGTGCTGTTTGCGCTTATCACGTAAGGTTAGTACGGCCAGGATCGGCATGCTTTGAAACAATGGAGAGGTGATGAATTTGAAAGGCAAAATTAGATAAGGTGGACACGCCCAAATTGTCCAATCACGTGAACTCACACGTTGTCATAACTGAGGGTGGCAGTGGGGATAAGCTGTTTAGAAAAATCTCCCATATGGCACGTGTTTCAAATAGCTTCTGACAATCAAGTCCAGCTACCGGCCTGCACGAGTGGCTCCTCGAGCCTGGCGGAACTGCTTCTACCAACTATTGCTTCTTTCTGACAACTCCCTGCTGTCTTGCAGGTCGCACATGGTTGTGCAAAGGCTAGAGAAGCTGACTCGAACAAACGCCGAGTGGTGCTGGGGACGCCGCTTTGTACCAAAATTCCCAAGAATCTTCATTGAAGCCGACTCATCCTCCAGGAGGAGATAGTCGCACAAAAGTAAAAGTAAAGTAAGTGAACGCATACATGCGGATGGGGTTAAACGCAAAATCCGTATTTGCGTGCACTCCAGCCTCACAGGTAAAAATACAGCGACGTTTTTTCAAAAGCTGATAAAAAACAATATGTTGTTTGTAGCAATGATTTTAGCATACAATATGTATGTATGAAAGCACAAGCCTGATCCAGGCAAAGTGCCGCACAGTCAGAGACTGCACGTGGGCTAAGATACTGTCAGGTTGCCCAGGCCTAGACAGATATGAGGGGGAATAGAAATAGCATACAGCGCCACCCGTGGGTGGAAAGCGCTTAGTTTAAGATACCGTGGCGTAAATGGGTCACAAGGTAGCAGCCAATCGTTTATTATTTGAACACATTCCGCACGGATTTCAAACCATGCAGGGGTTTTATATAACTCATACAACACGAAGATTACTCGCGATGAGGGACTGTATAAAGAACACATCGCCTCATGTGTTAGGAAGCAATGAGCTGGCTAAAACTAATCTTACTGTCTTCACGTAATGATAAAACACAGACAGGAACCGGTCGGGATGGTGAACACTTGAAAAATAGGCGATCCATTTAAACTATAATTCTGATAGGCTGTCAGTGGTTAGACACGGTGGGCGATTTTATCCCGAGATATTCAACACTTTCCGACATCTTAAATGTTCTCAAACTTTTCAAATAATCGCAATTATAGAAATAACGTTAACTAGGAAGTAGAAGAAAAACCATTACCCCACATGTTTCGCATTTGAAATCGTCCGCCCAACGGAAAAATTCTTCTTTGAACCATCGCAGCAATTGACGAAGAAACTGGCGAGAGTTGATGGCATCGAGGTTACAATCGGCACGGAGAGCGGCCTCTCGAAGAAGCCGATCCGAGGGAACGATCGAGTTGGCCATTGCCTGCAAAGAAATGGAAAATCGCGTGCTATTGGCATCAATTTCACACGGTGATAAGCACGAGAACGAACGGTCCCGGTGGAAACGAGTGAGCAGCATGGAAAAAGAAGTTTCAAGCACAGGTGCGAGAGTTGCAAAGAATACACCAAATGGAATACAGACAGCATCTCGCGCATGTATTGATTTACAGACCGGATCCAGGCAAAGTGTCGCAGAGTCATAGGCGGTATGCGTAGTAATATACTCCTGGTTGCCTAGGTTGTAGAGGTAAGAATTTATGTTGTACAGCTGAGATGGACAGAAGTACATACAGATTGGTGCATCTGTATGTATGAAAGCATAGCCTTGCAAAACCTGTTTAACGTGGGTTGTCAGAGTCCCAGTAGATTCACGTGGTGCAGCAGCGAATCGGACAGTCGAGCATTCATCAATAAGAGCTATTTCTGCATCAAGTAAACGGGTGTGCAATTGTGCAGTACTTTGTGCGGCTAACATTGTGCTAAATTGATTGACCAGAGGTAGTGGGCTGCATGCTGAAACAAGCTGGAGTCTCACTACCATTTCTATTTCCTTTCTCATATCTGTCTAGGCCTGGGCAACCTGACAGTATATTAGCCCACGTGCAGTCTCTGACTGTGCGGCACTTTGCCTGGATCGGGCTTGTGCTTTCATACATACTCTGACTGTACGGCACTTTACCTGGATCAGGCTTGTGCTTTCATACATACATACATACATTTCTGCGTCATATAAAAATGGCCCCGCTGGACAAACCACAGATGATACAAGAGCACAATACAAACGGAAGCGCTGTTAAAGACAGCATAGCATATATATCGCGCATTTAGCTCCGAAGGTCTGACTGTCGTATATCAGGTTTCCCGGGCCGCGATTGATAGGGAAAAGGAAAGTGTAAGTAAGATTTAAGTACGATTAGACATGCAGCATAATGCATGTGGTAAATCAATTTAGCAAGTTGTTACCGAATTACCGGACGATTGCCCATTTGAGTTGACCAAATCTCGAAACGTTGTAGATGAACGATGACTGACACACTCTTATGTAAATGTTGAAGGCAAAAAAGATCATAACCAAAAAAAATCGAAAACAACCGATGCTGTCAAGCGTCAAATCACCTGAGCCTCTTGGTCCAAAATGCCAGCCAACGTCTGTTTATATGATTCGAGCCTAGTGAAAAAGGATTCACGGGAACCTTGGCCGAGAATTTGGCTGGATGTTTCTGAGCCGAGAGCCTGGAGAAGAAATAAAAAAGCAATAGAAAGTTCAATACCATGAGAGAAACTACGAAGGGGTTTTTCGTGTTTTCAATAAACTGTGGAAGCGCAACCAGGTATACTGACATGAAATGACTCGCGATTTTGAAATCTAAGAATGCACATAGTTCAGCGTATTATTCTACTTGTCAAAAATTGAAAGTAAGCAACGATTGTGTCCATGGAAATTCAAATCCGCAAATAACAATTGCGGAATGGTGTCCAAAACAGTCAGGTTTGTAATGGGCTTTACTTTCAAACATTTTTGTTGTCTTATATACCACACAACTTGATCGCTTTGGTATTTAATCATTTATTTATTTAAGCGTACAGTTTTAATAGTATCTGAAAAATCTAACTTTCACGAAAAGGCAACGAAAATGTCAACACAGTGAATTATCTTACCTGATCGCGGGGAGTAGAGACAGCACCCGACGAGGGTGACGACTGTTCCTTTAACTGAAAAACGCAGTGTTGAATTACCCGTAAAAGTAGTACATAAAATAAGTCGTGGCGCATAAAATATCATAACATTTTACGCTATATCAACGTGATATAACGTTCACCATACAAAGTCAGCGCCGGCTGTGGGTACACGATGGAAAATGGTCGCACTCCAAAAGATCTACTTTATGAGGAGTTGAACTCAGGACCACACTTGCGGTACAAAGACGTGTGCAAAACAGACATGAAGGCTCCCGGCATTGACCATACGAGTTGGAAAGAACTTGTTTTTGACCGTTCACTTCTGAGGCATTGTGTAAAGCCTCATGTTCAAGTTGAGGAAAAGCAGATACAGCTGTTGGCTGCCGAACGCAGATCACGCCGTCGGCGTGCAACTGACGCCGATCGATCGAATATTGCCTATCGCTGCCGATATACATGTTTACTCCTTGGCACACATGAAATTGCACGGTTTGTCAAGTTGCTAAGCTTCTGATCTCACGGCAATATAAAGACTACAGCCCCTTGTATTTTCAATGCAGACCCACACCGCGTTAGCAAGTTATTTTTAAAACACGTGAACACATATATAAACGGAAATCAACTCACGATCAAGGATTGCAGTTGATCCAACAACAACTGCAGTTCTTCCTTATCGACGGATTGCGTGGGTGGTCGGAGGCAAGTTGGCTCCTCCTGGGAGAGAAATAAAACTTTAACAAAAAAGCCATTTGGTTGGTTAGGTTGGTCATGACAAGTAAACACTTTGCACTGTAGGTAGAAAACTAAGGATCACGTTTTTAATCCACGAGGAAACACACGCATGGATTTCCACCTGTCTGGTGTGAGTGTTCGCGCGAATTGGAAATGGGTGAGTTATATCATCATCATCACCATCATCGGGGAGAGCGGTAACAAGTAGCGAATGCATTAGTTATAGGTAAAATGAAACTACCAATCGGGATTCAGGTTAATTATCGCACTGATAAAGATGACGCATAGTAGATCATCTGCTTTTAGATTGTTTAGGTTTTCCGAATAAATTTTAGAAAAACCAATAGTATTGACACCGCAGTGAGTTTGCAGAAAACTTTTAAAATTGTGTTCCAACAGTCTAAGAGGGTTACCAGAAGGAAGAACGAAAAACAAATGGGGAAAAACAGTTGCTTCGCAAAAAGACTCATAGACGGAAGCACACCAATTTGAAACTTGAATCGAAACGAAAACGTTAGTGCACGGTACGTGTGTATTAAACTACAAGCATGATCCAGGCAGTGTCACACAATCATAGACCGTACGTGGGCTAAAATACCGTCAGGTTGCCCAGGTCTAGACAGGTAGGAGAAAGAAAATAGAAATGGTAGTGACAATCCGAGCTTGTTTCAACATGCAGCTCACTACCAATGGCCAATGTATGTATGGTATATGGTATGGTATGAAAGCACAGGCCTGATCCAGGCAAAGTGCCGCACAGTCAAAAACTGCACGTGGGCTAAAATACTGTCAGGTTGCCCAGGCCTATGCAGATATGCGGAAAAAAGATCAGGAAATGGTGGTGAGACTCCAGCCTGTTTCAGCATGCAGCTCACTACCTCTGGCCAATGTATGTAGCAAAGTGTTAGCTGCACAGCACAAAGTACTGTATGATTGCAGATCCGTGCATACATGGTGAGACATTAACATTTCGCGCATCATTAAACTTAATATAAATACAAGTAAACGAGAATGCGAAGCGAAATATAAGAACGATTTCCCATCTAAAGGGATCAAAAAGGTCGTTGGTTCTTCAGGCTCTGTTTGGAACAGATGGGGTCTTCAAAGCTTGTGCTCGAATAGATTGAAGGAATTACAGGGCTAAAATTGGTTACAGGATCAGGTGCAATGAATGTGAAATCGAGCATTACTTTCGTACTACGCTGCCATTACCGTGTTATATTGATTTGAAAACGGTACTGAGCTGCAGACCGAAACAATCTGGATTCTTACTGCCGTGCTTTTATTTTTTATATGTCAAAACCCAGAACACATGGGAGCAGCTCACACCACGTGCTGTCCTTGACTGTACGGCATTTTGTCTAGATCCAGGCTGGGGATTTCATAAGTATAAGCGCATGCGGATCCCGATCTTACTGTACTTACCTGATGAGTGCGAACAGTAGAAAACCGGTCGTGCGTGATGGAAATGCATGCAAACGAGTAAATAGATGCAGGTTTATTGGTTTATTCAGTCAGTCAGTCCTTTGTTTACGCTATGTAAGAAAGAAATAGATATCATCCAGTTACGGGGACTCATGAAAGCTGATTTTGTTAATGCACCTGAGGAGCAGAGTGTACGACTTATACTATGCTTATGAAAGCACAAGCCTCATCCAGGCAAAGTGTCGCACAGTCAGAGACTGCACGTGGGCTAAGATACTGTCAGTTTGCCCAAGCCTAGAGAAATAGAAATGCTAGTGAGACCCCAGCCTGGTTCAGCATGCGATTTACTACCGGCGGCCAATCAATTTAGCACGGTGTTAGCGGCAGATATTAGAAACAGAAAACGGTGGTGAGACTGGAGTTTGTTTGCGCATGCAGCTTACACCCAGTGGCCAACCAATTTAACAAGGTACGTGAGTGGATGACAATCCGTCTGGCTCGAAAATTATGCCTTTCACCATCTCAAGCGAACTTAAGATTGACTGGAGGTAAATTTTCAAAACAACAACAAATGAAGCTGATTTTCTTTAAATGTTTGAATCCAAAATTTATTCTTGTTAAAAACTACAAGCTTGAAGAACGGCAGAATCAACAAACAGGTTAAAATTTACTAAGTATCGTATTAGGATGTCTGATGGCAAACATACGAGAAAAATTGAAAAAATCCACATTACCATACAATAACACAGCAGAACCATGTGTCAATACAAGAGATCAGCGACCGGTAAACAGTACTAAAATTCTTTTGAAGTAAAATTAGTGCGTATACGCTGAAAATGCCTGATTTAGAATATTCTACAAATATTCAGAAACCGCGAAGCCGCTCGGATAGAGCAAACTAAAACATGGACAAAAAGTTTGTTGTAGAAGCTTTGAAAGTAGAAAAATGGAAAGTGCATCAACCCGTACTTGGAATCCTATCCGTAACAAACAATCCTTAAATCCCGGAACATGGGTAAAATTGGTCGTTGTTTGGGACGAAGTATCGATAGGCATTACAGGTTGACTGGATGAAAGCAACCGTTCGATAATTTCCATTAAATTTTTACATGCCCCTTCTTGAAGTTGTTTGTCGGAAGCGGTTGCCAGTTGTAATATGGGAGGTGGAATGCTATACTTGTTCAACAGTTGTGTCAGCCTTCTCAGATTACCGCCTGCAGACGAAATGGTCATACAACGCAGACATACCGACGACTGTGGCTACACATTCTTTTTTCCTGTATAATTTGAAAGTGGGAAGACTGGTTACAAACTCCTCTTGGCAAAATTGTCTGCATTGATCAGCGTTGACTTTTGCGAAGACAATGCCTTTAGAACTGTACTGTGAACAAAGAGCCTCGAAAGCGGGTGCAATAACACGACATGGGTTGCACCAATCTGCGTAAAAATCCACCACCAGTATGTGATTGGCTGTATGGCATTTTGAAAGCAGCGAATGAAACGCTTGAAGCGACGTGACAAATATGGGACGAATTTCCGCCATTTAATTGTTTAATAATTAAATGTGAATTCACAGCTGAAATACGGAAAGCAAAGAAATAAAATTTCAAACGAATAGTGGAAACATTAGGTTGTTGAAATCATGTCCGCTGAAAATCGTATGTATGTATGTATGAAAGCACAAGCCTGATCCAGGCAAAGTGCCGCACAGTCAGAGACTGTACGTGGGCTAAGATACTGTCAGGTTGCCCAGGCCTAGACAGATATGAGGGGGGAAATAGAAAATCGTACGAACTCACGAACTTTTACACTTCATTGCATTGTTTTGTGTGGCTGTTCTAATGGGTGAATTCACCAGGCAACTCCATAGTGCATCAGCCATTACGAAGGCTTGTTAGACAGATATTGAGTCGTCACTTAGAAAGGCAATATCATCTATATAGTATGGTATGA
>JACCGJ010002202.1:0-19365 GCA_013407085.1 Atriophallophorus winterbourni
TCAGTTCACATTACGCCATCCGTCTACACAAATACTAGTTCTAAACGCGAAGAGTCGAGCGGATACGCATAGCTGATGAGAGGCAAAAACCTCGAAACCGGTCCTGTGCTCCCGGTGAGATTTTAGAGTTTCGGAATGGTATTCTACTCTGATCTACCCTGGGGTTGTAATAACCCTAGCGGCAATACGCCTTTGGATCAGTTTGAGGCTTAGTTTAGTCCTTCTCTACTTATAAATTAGCTAGTAACAGACTTCAGTTTTCTTATTGCGCCATCCGTCTACAAAAATACTAGTTCGAGACGCGAAGAGTCCAGCGGATACGCATAGCTGATGAGAGGCGAAAACCTCGAAACCGGTCCTGTGCTTCCGGTGAGATTTTAGCGTTTCGGAATGGAATTCTACTCTGATATATCCTGGGGTTGTAATAACCCTCGCGGCAATACGCCGTTGGATCAGTTGGGGCTTAGTTTAGTCCCTTCAGCTACTTATAAAGTAGCGAGTAGACGAGAACTTCAGTTCATATTGCGCCATCCGTCTACACAAATACTAGTTTGAAACGCGAAGAGTCCAGCGGATACGCATAGCTGATGAGAGGCAAAAACCTCGAAACCGGTCCTTTGCTTCCGGTGAGATTTTAGCGTTTCGGAATGGTATTCTACTTTGAACTATCCTGGAGTTGTAATAACCCTCGCGGCAATACGCCGTTTGATCAGTTGGGGCTTAGTTTAGTCCCTTCAGCTACTTATAAAGTAGCGAGTAGACTAGAACTTCAGTTCATATTGCGCCATCCGTCTACACAAATACTAGTTCGAAACGCGAAGAGTCCAGCGGATACGCATAGCTGATGAGAGGCAAAAACCTCGAAACCAGTCCTGTGCTTCCGGTGAGATTTTAGCGTTTCGGAATGGTATTCTACTTCGAACTAGCCTGGGGTTGTAATAACCCTCGCGGCAACAGGCCGTTCGATCAGTTGGGGCTTAGTTCAGTCCCTTCAGCTACTTATAAAGTAGCGAGTACGACGAGAACTTCAGTTTCTTTATTAGCCCCATCCGTCTACAACAATTACTAGTTTCGAAACTCAAGATTCCAGCGGATACGCATAGCTGATGAGAGGCCAAAAACCCTCGAAACCCGGTCATCTGCTTCCGTGAGAATTTTTAAGCGTTTCGAATGGTATTCTACTCTGATCTATCCCTGGGGTTTGGTAAATAACCCGCGCGGCAATACGCCGTTGGATCAGTTGGGGCTTAGTTTAGTCCCTTCAGCTACTTATAAAGTAGCGAGTAGACGAGAACTTCAGTTCTTATTACGCCATCCGTCTACACAAATACTAGTTCGAAACGCGAAGAGTCCAGCGGATACGCATAGCCGATGAGAGGCAAAAACCTCGAAACCGGTCCTGTGCTTCCGGTGAGATTTTAGCGTTTCGGAATGGTATTCTATTCTGATCTATCCTGGGGTGGTAATAACCTTCGCGGCAATACGCCGTTGGATCAGTTGGGGGTCAGTTTAGTCCCTTCAGCTACTTATAAAGTAGCGAGTAGACGAGAACTTCAGTTCTTATTACGCCATCCGTCTACACAAATACTAGTTCGAAACGCGAAGAGTCCAGCGGATACGCATAGCTGATGAGAGGCAACAACCTCGAAACCGGTCCTATGCTTCCGGTGAGATTTTAGCGTTTCGGAATGGTATTCTACTCTGATCTATCCTGGTGTTGTAATAACCCTCGCGGCAATACGCCGTTGGATCAGTTAGGGCTTAGTTTAGTTCCTTCAGCTACTTATAAAGTAGCGAGTAGACGAGAACTTCAGTTCACATTACGCCATCCGTCTACACAAATACTAGTTCGAAACGCGAAGAGTCCAGCGGATACGCATAGCTGATGAGAGGCAAAACCTCGAAACCGGTCCTGTGCTTCCGGTGAGATTTTAGCGTTTCGGAATGGTATTCTACTCTGATCTATCCTGGGGTTGTAATAACCCTCGCGGCAATACGCCGTTGGATCAGTTGGGGCTTAGTTTAGTCCCTTCAGCTACTTATAAAGTAGCGAGTAGACGAGAACTTCAGTTCTTATTACTCCATCCGTCTACACAAATACTAGTTCGAAACGCGAATGTCCAGCGGATACGCATAGCTGATGAGAGGCAAAAACCTCGAAACCGGTCCTGTGCTTCCGGTGAGATTTTAGCGTTTCGGAATGGTATTCCACTTTGAACTATCCAGGGGTTGTAATAACCCTCGCGGCACTACGCCGTTGGATCAGTTGGGACTTAGTTTAGTCCCTTCAGCTACTTATAAAGTAGCGAGTAGACGAGAACTTCAGTTCTTTTACGCCATCCGTCTACACAAATACTAGTTCGAAACGCGAGAGTCCAGCTGATACTCTATCTGATGGAGAGGCAACACCTCAAACGGTCCTTGGCTTCCGGTGAGATTTTAGCGTTCGGAATGGTATCTACTCGATCTATCCTTGGGTTGTAGAACCCTCGCTGGCATACGCCGTTGGATCATTTGGGCTTATTTTAGTCCCTTCAGCTACTTATAAAGTAGCGAGTATACGAGAACTTCAGTTCACATTACGCCATCCGTCTACACAAATACTAGTTCGAAACGCGAAGAGTCGAGCGGATACGCATAGCTGATGAGAGGCAAAAACCTCGAAACCGGTCCTGTGCTTCCGGTGAGATTTTAGCGTTTCGGAATGGTATTCTACTCTGATCTATCCGGGGGTTGTAATAACCCTCGCGGCAAAACGCCGTTGGATCAGTTGGGACTTAGTTTAGTCCCTTCAGCTACTTATAAAGTAGCGAGTAGACGAGAACTTCAGTTCTTATTACGCCACCCGTCTACACAAATACTAGTTCGCAACGCGAAGAGTCCAGCGGATACGCATAGCTGATGAGAGGCAAAAACCTCGAAACCGGTCCTGTGCTTCCGGTGAGATTTTAGCGTTTCGGAATGGTATTCTACTCTGATCTATCCTGGGGTTGTAATAACCCTCGCGGCATTACGCCGTTGGATCAGTTGGGGCTTAGTTTAGTCCCTTCAGCTACTTCTAAAGTAGCGAGTAGACGAGAACTTCAGTTCTTATTACGCCATCCGTCTACACAAATACTAGTTCGAAACGCGAAGAGTCCAGCGGATACGAATAGCTGATGAGAGGCAACAACCTCGAAACCGGTCCTGTGCTTCCGGTGAGATTTTAGCGTTTCGGAATGGTATTCTACTCTGATCTATCCTGGGTTTGTAATAACCCTCGCGGCAATACGCCGTTGGATCAGTTGGGGCTTAGTTTAGTCCCTTCAGCTACTTATAAAGTAGCGAGTAGACGAGAACTCCAGTTCACATTGCGCCATTCGTCTACACAAATACTAGTTCGAAACGCGAAGAGTCCATCGGATACGCATAGCTGATGAGAGGCAAAAACCTCGAAACCGGTCCTGTGCTTCCGGTGAGATTTTAGCGTTTCGGAATGGTATTCTACTCTGATCTATCCTGGGGTTGTAATAACCCTCGCGGCAATACCCTGGATCATTGGGGCTTATTTAGCCCTCAGCTACTTATAAAGTAGCGAGTAGACGAGAACTTCAGTTCTTATTACGCCATCCGTCTACACAAATACTAGTTCGAAACGCTAAGAGTCCAGCGGATACGCATAGCTGATGAGAGGCAAAAACCTCGAAACCGGTCCTGTGCTTCCGTTGAGATTTTAGCGTTTCGTAATGGTATTCTACTCTGATCTATCCTGGGGTTGTAATAACCCTCGCGGCAATACGCCGTTGGATCATTTGGGGCTTAGTTTAGTCCCTTCAGCTACATATAAAGTAGCGAGTAGACGAGAACTTCAGTTCACATTGCGCCATCCGTCTACACAAATACTAGTTCGAAACGCGAAAAGTCCAGCGGATACGCATAGCTGATGAGAGGCAAAAACCTCGAAACCGGTCCTGTGCTTCCGGTGAGATTTTAGCGTTTCGGAATGGTATTCTACTCTGCATCTATCTGGGGTTGTAAATAACCCTCGCGCAATCCGCCGTTGGATCAGTTGGGGCTTAGTTTAGTCCCTTCAGCTACTTATAAAGTAGCAAGTAGACGAGAACTTCAGTTCAAATTACGCCACCCGTCTACACAAATACTAGTTCGAAACGCGAAGAGTCCAGCGGATACGCATAGCTTATGAGAGGCAAAAACCTCGAAACCGGTCCTGTGCTTCCGGTGAGATTTTAGCGTTTCGGAATGGTATTCTACTTCGAACTATCATGGGGTTGTAATAACCCTCGCGCAATACGCCGTTCGATCAGTTGGGGCTTAGTTTAGTCCCTTCAGCTACTTATAAAGTAGCGAGTAGACGAGAACTTCAGTCCATTACGCCCTCCGTCTACACAAATACTAGTTCGAAACGCGAAGAATCCAGCGGATACGCATAGCTGATGAGAGGCAAAAACCTCGAAACCGGTCCTGTGCTTCCGATGAGATTTTAGCGTTTCGGAATGGTATTCTACGCTGATCTATCCTGGGGTTGTAATAACCCTCGCGGCAATACGCCGTTGGATCAGTTGGGGCTTAGTTTAGTCCCTTCAGCTACTTATAAAGTAGCGAGTAGACGAGAACTTCAGTTCACATTACGCCATCCGTCTACACAAATACTAGTTCGAAACGCGAAGAGTTTAGCGGATACGCATAGCTGGTGAGAGGCAAAAACCTCGAAACCGGTCCTGTGCTTCCGGTGAGATTTTAGCGTTTCGGAATGGTATTCTACTTCGAACTAGCCTGGGGTTGTAATAACCCTCGCGGCAACAGGCCGTTCGATCAGTTGGGACTTAGTTTAGTCCCTTCAGATACTTATAAAGTAGCGAGTAGACGCGAACTTCAGTTCACATTACGCCATCCGTCTACACAAATACCAGTTCGAAACGCAAAGAGTCCAGCGGTTACGCATAGCTGATGAGAGGCAAAAACCTCGAAACCGGTCCTGTGCTTCCGGTGAGATTTTAGCGTTTCGGAATGGTATTCTACTCTGAAATATCAATGGCTTTCATTGAATTAGGGATTTTCATTGATCTGCGGATTTCAACAACATTTTCTTTGCCTAACACTCTGGTCTCATCCTTATCGATCAGACCTACAATGCAGTCGCATTTTTTGTTGTTCTGACACTTCTGCTCATATCTTCGACGAATCTGCTTGCATTTCTCTCATTCCAAGAATTATGTGCTACTTTCGATCATATCTATCGGAATATATTTTTTTGCTCTTGTCAACGTATTAGCAGCAAAGTTATTATATCGGCGTAAATTTCACAGTTTGCTCACGCGCGCAAACTTTTTTCAATCGCTAACTATTCTACGGTTTTTGCTATCATTGCAAGGATCACGTCGAGCTACGAATTTTGATACTTATTTATGTGTTCTAGCTTGTGTAGTTAACGAGTTATATTGGATTATTTGCAACATGACGAAATCACGTGTTCCAAAACAGCCACCTCGACCCGTCGAACAAAAACCCGTCACACAGCCGAACAACACAATTCAGGCTACTAACATGTTTCACCGCATCACGAGAACATACGGACTAAAAAATCGATCGATCAAACTGTAGCAGCGACATCGAACCAACTTGACCTCATTGCCAAGTGCCTGGATCCGGCGAACGCAACAATGGTCACGGCCGGCCCAGCTGATAGGACGAATCTCGACACGCAGAATAGTCCCGAAGTCACGTGCAAAGCATGCGAACAACCGGTGAGTCCCATGGCGCGTAAAGTAATAACGTGTTCTCTGTGTATGGGTAAAATCCATGGTACATGCGATCGCACTTTATCCCCTGACTCGATAGCATTATTAAATAATGAAATGGTTCCAGGTGCATGCTATATATGTGTTCGTTGCAGAGCTACATCTTTGCACAAAGCCGATACTTTTGAAACAAAATTAGAAAAAAGAATCGCCGGTTTGGAGTTGGGCCTTCGACGTGTGGAACAAATGTTGGTAAATCATGTGAGTACGCAAGTGATCACTGATGTAAACCATCATATCAATACATCGATTTCGGGACCACCATTGAAGGAATCTAAGACTAAGTCTATTCGTGTGCCAAAAAAGCATAAAAAGCAGGGTTATTCCCGTTTTAGAATCAGCTAAAACGACCACAGAAATAGGAAATTCTTAAAGAGATATGCTATTACGGTCGACCTCAGCTGTACACTCCAAAACTGCTGTACCCGACTCACAAAGTCAAGCCACAAAGGTTTTTAATTCTAAAACGCCTGACTTTCCGATACGAAAAAAGAACACCCCATACAGGCTGAACGTTATATGTACGAATGTCAGCGAGTCCCAAGAAAGCTTGTTTGATAGCAAACAGAAACATGATGTCGATAAATGGTCTGAACTTTGTCACCTAATGAAAATTGAACATGTAAACGCAGAAAAGGTGACTCGTCTAACCCGCCATTCATCTTCAGCTCATTTTGGTCAACCTCGCTTGCTCAAGGTAACACTAAAATGCGAGGCTGATATGAAGAACGTATTGCAGAATACATACCTACTCAAGTCAGATTCCGACTCAAACTGCCGCATATATCCCGATGTACCATGGTGGGAAAGGAAGAGCAGCTTGAACGACAGGGGACAAACGGTATCGCGAAGTATAGTTCTACTTGGTGTACCAGAAAATACTTTTAAAGCATCGAATCAGGAAACGGTAGAGCACGACGTCAAACAATGGCGCTACATTGCGTGTTCTCTCGATATTTTTAATGCTGTTGTTGTGGACACTTTTCGAGTTCCTTTTTCGCTTAAATATAAAGAGGATGGACCGAAACCTCTGAAGATTATGTTCTTGACCAGCGCTATGGCAGAAATAGTAAGGTCGGAATGGACAAAAGGGAAACGAACATAACCCAAGGATGTTAGACTTAGCCCACCCAAACCAAGTCAAACACTCTCTCATGTTTGGAGATAGCGGATAGCAGCGTTTCCAATCAAATGGAGGAAATCAATGCATCAAAAAACGTCGTAGGTCCGGCTCAAATCGAGTCGGACTGAGCAACTCACACCGAAAACTAATTGTCGTTTCAAGCCGTCGGCGACCAATAAGACGCACACATGTTTTACCATCCAAAGAAGCCGGACCAATAACTTCGGTTTACACCCCGTCATTACTCACGAAAAATACGATTAAGTGCATCTATACAAACGCGAACAACCTTTTCAACAAATTAATCGAATTGTCCGAGATTTGTAATGAAACGGCGCCAGACATAGTTGCAGTAACAGAAACGTGGTTCCATGCCTCATTGTCTGATAATGAACTCTCTTTGCCCAACATGTCTCTCTTCCGGCGTGACCGTTTAGGCGATGGCGGAGGAGCAGCACTCTACTTCAAGCAATCGTTTATCTGTAGAGCTATGAACGACGTGATCCTTGATATCACTGACACACTTTGGTGTTCTCTGACTTTTACTTCAGGAGACCAATGCATTATTGGAGTGATCTATCGTTCTCCAACAGCAACTCTCGATCTAAACAATAAACTGATTAATGCTTTACGCTATGTAACAACGCGATACAATACTCAAATATTAATAATGGGGGATTTCAACTTTCCCCAGCTCTATAGCCGGAATGATCATCCATCAGAGGCACTTGAAAATGAACTTCGAGCCGTTTTGGATTACGCACCCCCTTATAACCACGTTTTTGGATTTACTCGTATGAGAGGATCAGACCAGCCGTCTACCTTGGACTTTATACTTACATCAGATCCCACAGCTGTTGAGAATATCGTTTATAAACCGCCGATCGGACGAAGCGATCACGTTGTCCTAGAATTCGAGTACGTTTGTAGCGCTAGGCGCAATAGTGACGGGACAAAATGCGTCAGAATGGTGAACTACCGTGCTCTGTGTGACGAGTTACAAAGAACTAGTTTCGCACAACTGGATTACTCCGATCCGGATAGTCATTGGCGATCTCTCTTACAGCACCTTAAATCTATATTGGAGGAACATTCAATGTTTGCTTTAAAGAAAACGTCTCAACGAAATAAATTTTTACTACGAAGCAGGACTAAAAATTGGATGAAACAAATGGCAGTAGCGTGGGAGTTTCACAAGGCTACCAACACAGCTGATTCTTGGGCACAATTTACACGACTGAGAAACAAAGTTATCAGCTTAATTCGAGATGATAAACAAGCGTTCCAATCGCAATTGATTACTCAGAGGCACCAGAATCCGAAGCTCTTGTATAGACTTGTAAACGATAGAACAAATATTAAACCAGGAGTCTTTGCCCTGAAAACTTCGTCCGGCTTCACAGAATCCATAAATCAGACCGCTGACCTGTTAGCAGACTTTTATGCCGGAGTTTTTGCGCCGAAATCCATGGAGCCTGATCAGGAACCAATCGTTCGACTTGACCGACCGACCTTGAGTGAAGTATTGATTACTCCGATGGTGGTAACGCAGTACTTACGAAAATTAAACGTAAAGAAATCTCCAGGACCAGACGAGATAACTCCAAAGCTGCTCAAAACCTGCCATGCACAGCTATCTGAACCTCTATCTTGCATTTTTAATAATTTGCTCCGAGCTGGCGTAGTGCCACAAGACTGGAAACTAGGACAAATAATACCCATTTACAAAGGTGGTTGCCGTGCTGATGTTAAAAATTACAGGTCGTTGACCTTGCTGTCTTCGGTATCAAACGTTTTTGAGCAAATAATAACCGCAGAAATCGTGCGACATCTGGAAACGAATCAACTTTTGGCAGTTGCCCAACATGGATTTCGCAGAAATCGCTCTTGTCTAACAAATTTGCTGAAAAGCTCAGGCGATTGGACGAGGATTGTAGATGCGGGGGCTGTATTCATGCGTGCTACCTGGACATTTCTAAAGCGTTCGACAGAGTTGATCACAATTTACTCTTGAACAAGCTAAAGAAACACGGTGTTGTTGGGAGACTATACGAATTGCTAAGAGATTACCTCAGCAACAGACACATCCGAGTTCGTGTATACGGCCTATTATCGAAGAACATCGATGTCACTAGCGGAGTTCCACAAGGCTCAGTGCTTGGACCAATACTGTTTCTAGTCTATATGAACGATATACCACTACCAAATGATAGTAAGATGGTTTTGTTTGCTGACGATATAAAAGTATGGAGGCAAATCAGAAATGTTGACGATTGTATCTTGCTGCAAAACGATTTGAGTGCTTTGTTCAACTGGTCATCTGAAAATAAACTGTCATTGAATATGCAAAAGTCGAAGACGATTCAGATTGGTCGTGACCTTGGCTTTTCCTATCCATACAAGCTCGGCGACATAAACCTGGAAAACACCGAATAAGAAAAGGACCTCGGTGTCTGGATTTGCGGCAGTTTGAAAAATGGTCTGCAATGCGAAACCGTTTACAAAAGCGCGTCTCGGCTGCTCGGCATGTTACGGCGGATATTTGGACGTTTTTCCCCGGGGTGTTTTCCTCTCATGATGAATACATACATACACCCGGTTCTAGATTATGCCGCACAAGCCTGGACACCATGGCTCCAAAAAGACATCTTACTCCTGGATCGCATATACCGGAGAGCTTCTAAGCTTGTCATTGTTCTCGAAAATATGTCATTCGCCAGGCGACTCAGACAACTGGAAATGAGTACACTTGCACAAAGGAGAATGCGAGGTGATCTCATCCTCGCATACAAAATACTAACTACTGTTTCCCACCCCCCGGATATATTATTCCACCTTCGAATTTCCAGCAACAGCCGTGGCCATGGTTGCAAGTTGGAAATACCACATTCCAAACGGAACTGCCGCAGGTATTTTTATTTCGTACGTGTGTGCTTTGCTTGGAATTCCCTACCTTCCGATTTGGTAAGCTCAAACAGCTTATCTATATTCAAATCAAAACTTGACGATTATATGAGAGCTAATCCGAATTTTTCCTCAAACTATTAATAAGCTATCATTGTCCCATTGATTTTGATTTTATTTATACTTATATATACATTTGTACCTATATTTACACCCTGTGGTTATTGTAAAGTTAATTGCTTTTTCAACCATAAATCTTGAATCTTGAATCTTGAGAGTATTTCAAGGTTATTAATGGTCTGAAAAGCAACAAGCCTAACAATAACCATAGGATGGTAACATTTGAAATGTAAGTGTATAAGATAAGATAAAGAATTAGATCAAGCGGTATATAAGTGTTCGAAAATCGAACAATTTAATAAAAACATCGTATAATTTCAAGGCTCACTGAACCTGATCTTACTGTCTCCACCTGATGACGGCAAACAGTGAGAAACCGGTAGTGGATTGTAAGGAATGGGGATGTGAGCAACACTTTACCTTCGTCATCCATAAGCACCTTGTCTGCTTGACCAAGAATCACTTTGTGATTCCGTGTATGAACATCGTGGTTCTTTGTACGACCCCTTTATAACAGTGGCATTCAATTACAACTTTGTTTACCACTTTACCACTGTTTCAAGTCTCACGGAACCTAATCTTACTGTCTCCACCTGACGACGGCAAACAGCAAGAAACCGGTAGTGGAGTGTAAGGGATGGGGATGTGAGCAGCAATTTACTTTGATCGTATGATTTTATTTTACAGTCATGTAAACATGTTGAGTTGTCAATAGTAGACGGTAAACCGTACCAAGTAAAACAGACACGGACAGAATAAAAATACGTTCTAGAGTTCAGATGGAAATGGGGAACCACCAGCACATATTCATGGGTCCGATAATACCTTGTATCCCTTCGCGTGAATAAATCCTCTAAAAAATGGTTTCCCAAATATCTGTTTGAGTAGATTTAGGACATGTGTTGCTATTTTAAATGCAGTGTTAGTTTGAAGTTTTTTTTATATAAACTGGAGCATATCCAGACACCTAATTCCTTTTCATCACTGCAGTTTTCAAGGACATGTGAAAATATATTTTATCGGAACAATATTGCATTCCAGTCATTCATGAGCCGGCATTTAAAGATACATGATTCGAAAATTTATGGTCACAGAAAGCACATAGCTTCACAATTACCATAAGAAATATTAGTATTAGTAGTAAATATTCATTCATGATAAAGAAATAAAACTAATTATTTAATGTCAAGTATAGTCCAGTTGAATACTTACTATTCGTCAATACGCAGGGGTCGTTAAATCTTTTCGCAACAAATAAGTGTCCAAATTTCGAATGAATGTTTCGACGTTGGGAGCGATGACAATAGTTTCGGGGAGGTCATTTCAAAGTAAACAGACATGTACATAATAAAAATATCGGCGACAGCTGATACAGGAGTGGGGAAGTTTTAATGTGGCTGAGTGGTTGCGTGTATGTCGTGACTTACGGTATTCGTATAAATGTTTTAAAGGATGATGTGGGGCATTTAATACTGTGTATGTTAGTATCACATCACTCCGAAGGCTTCTTTGAAGGTGAGTAAGGAGTCTTAGTTTTTGCAATCGTTCCTCGTACGTTAGTTTCTGGAAATCACTTACGAGTTTGGTTGCACGATGGCAAATATTATCAAGCAATAATATATCCCTTTTTATCCATGGTCTCCGAACATGTGATTTTTGCTACATGGTTGGAATTAAGTAAGCTCTCATGATGTTGGGCAACGTTCCAGGCGATAAGGTTCTGAAAATGCGTCGAAGCATACATCAAAGCTTGGAAGCATGCTTGTAGATGACCTCATAATGCAGACTGTTCTTCAGACTACCGCGTACCCAGATTCCAAGATCACTTTCCAACTGGGTCAAGCTCAAACTTTTCTGCCCAAAGTGACATTAGTACTTGAATGGCTAACCAATTTGCAACACCTTGTATTTTTTGAAATTGAATAGCAGCTTTTTCTGTACCGGCCATTTATGGAGAGCATCTTATTCACATTGCAGCTGGACACATTCTGAAGTCGATTTTATCCGCGTTCAAAGTTTAATATCAGCAGCAAAGAGAATCACGTTGCATGTGAGCGTCTCTGGTAGGTCGTTGATGTAAACCAAGAAAAGTACTGGCCCGAGGACGGAACCATGTCAATAGGGGCATCAAAAACCCGTGATTGTAGCCCGTTGATTCGTACGATCGCCGTGCTTCCACTGGGGTAACTTACAAACCATACGACTAGTTGTGCGCTGATCCCCATCTGCTTCAGATTTTGTATTAGTCGAAAGTGATTAACTAGGTCAAATCTTTAGATATATCCAGATAACAAGTGTGGATGCTATCTCCTTCGTAAACCGCTTGGGTCCAGTCGTTTAACACCGGCAACAAGTTTGTCGATTATAATCAAGATTTGCGAAAACCATGCTGCGCTACGGATAGTATATTTTGTGATTCCAATTGATCAACAAATTGTTTCCTCACCATAGGCTCAAGAACTTTGGATATTACATGCAGTAAGGTGAGAGGACGATAGTTTGCAGGATCTGAACGTCTACCACCCTTGCAGATAAGTGAAATTACCCCTGATTTCCACTCTGTTGGTATCACTCCTTCGATTAGAGAATGTTTAAATAATTCACTCAATGGCTCACACGACTGATGGTCACAGGATTTCAGTACAGTCAGCGTGATTCCGTCCGCTCCACGGGATTTCCTAGGGCTCATACGACACAAACGTCGTTGTATAATCGCTGAATTGATCTCGATCTCAGTCAGATGTTGCGTCACAGTTGATGGCAGTAATGCTTCATCGATCTGATCGTTAACGGACTAAATACTTCAGCATAAAATTGAGTGAGAGCATCAGCTGTTACCATTTGCAGAGACTGTTAAACTATCCTCAGTAAACACATTTAAAAGCCCTGGTTTCACACTCGATCGAGCATTGGCAATCCGATATAGCAATTTAGGATATGTTGAAGTTAAACGGGAGTTTGTTCTTCAACGACCAGCTGTGAAGCGCATCAAGATATTTTCGCAAACAGTCTTCTGGGCTACGGATACAACGTCATATATTTATGTCGTCCACAGTGCTACATCGAACAATTTCCTGTACTTCATTGACATCAACCTGAATAAACCGAATTTCCCAAATTAAGTCAACCTGTTGGTCTTGATGATAAATGGCCAATTTCAAGGGAGATCTGTGTCTCCATAGATTTAGTTCTACACCACTATAGATCAAAATACGCTTGCCACATTAAGATTTATGCGTCTAAGAATGGAGACTTATAGCTCGTTCGAATTGAAGTAATGTCAATGTAAAGAAGTCTACTGACAAACAAGGATAATGTCATTAGGCAGATTCATTGCACGTGTGAAATTTGACGTAATATTCCGCTTGCATGATAGCTTACAGAACATTTAAATAAATCGTTTCATTTCATATATTTAGATGGTCAAAATGCTGATATATAGCTTTTATTATTGTATGTTTTGACTGACATGAGCCTTCCATCCGACAGTAATAGCATTGACAAATAGTTTGCAATATCCGACATGATGCAACGGCCAAAGTCTATTAAGAGATTGTATATTCTCAGATTTCACCATAAAATTCACAAACCACACAATGGTTATTGAATAGTTTAAGAAAACCACGTTGTACATTTTTAAAACACTCTTAGATCGAAAATCTAAAGCCAATAAAATGAATGTCTGCAGATATTTCGTCTATCTACAAAAATGGTAGTTGTTCAAACCCAAACGTATCGACCTGTTAGGTTATTTTCTGTGATACCCAAAAATCTGATGCTCTGAGGACGGAGAAGCTTACCGCTTGAACCTCAAAAATGTGGTATCTGCATACAGTACGGGACATTATTTTCTTAGAAAGTTGCCCCGGGTGATGAAACTGAGCATCACCAGCTCAGATGCAGTGGCTATAAGCAATCATTATTGCATCCTATAATCTAACGTATTGCCAACAAAACCGTAAGTAATTTTTGCAACTATCGTACAATGGATAAAATCGACATTTGGGTCTCACCGCGTCCATCGTAAAGTATTCTGAGTCACTTGATACTCACAAGCAAAAGATTACCTCTTAAAGCTATCGGCTAGAACATTTAACTAAATTCTTTGAAACAAGTAGCCAAACAGTAAAATACAATCTTCCCATTACCGTCTCGACTCAAAATACAAATTTTGCAGAACTCATATTTCCTTTCGAAAAAGCCCTCTCCATTTCACAATTGGAAACACTTTTGAGCAACGTTTGAAGCTCTTTAACGCAAACATGAAATTACGGTGAGTTTAAATTTATAAGTATAAAATATGATATTTGACAGGTATTTGCATTTTTCACCATAGATCTTGAATCTTAAATCTTTATTTCATTTGCTACGTATCCGTTTTGTATTGACCCCATTATAAGAATTGTTAATTTTCCCGTTGTTGTAGGTTCATTCGAATTCAAGCACATTTTCAATGCGCATTCACTAAATATGTGTATTCAGTCATGAAGAGAATTTGACGCCAAAATATGTGAAAGAAATTAAAGCCGTAGATAATGAATTTGTTTTCCATTTTCACCAAAAATATTTACTATATTGTGGGAAATTCGTATGTGAATACCATCATTTCAAAAACTTCTTTAAACTTGTCTATGTTTGTTTATATAACACAGAGTTCCAGGAAACTTCACACCAAAATCGAGGAACTGTGTTAAAAGGACACCCCGAGGTGTGTCAGAATATCAATCCCTGATTTGTGATTCAGCCCTGGCACAGCACGTTTACAACATAGATCTAGACCAGGGGTGGGCAAACTACGGCCCGCGGGCCACATCCGGCCCGTTAGGCTTTTTAATCTGGCCCGCCGACCTTGTCCAAACTTGTTACCCTTGTTGTATTTCACTCAAATGAGTGGACCAAAGAGAAGGAAAGTGGACAGCGAATGCCGAGTTTTCACACATGAATGAGCTGAACGTGAAGCTACAGGGGAAAGATCTGTTTGTGCACGACATGTACACAAATTTGAGAGCCTTTAAATCCAAGCTTGGTTTATTCTCCAAGCAAATGTCAAACGAATCTTTCGCACATTTCCCCACCCTGGCTGTGCAGAAAGAGGCCGCCCGAAATGCGAAGAAATACTGCAAATCACTGGACGACCTGCACATGGAATTTTGCCGTCGGTTCTGTGATTTTGAAAAAATTGACAAGTTTCTTCAACTGGTGTCTTGTCCTCTTTCACAAGACCCCGAATCAGCACCGCAGGAGCTGCAATTGGAACTGATCGATCTTCAGTCTGACTCCATCTCAAAGGAGAAGTTCAAGTCTCTTAAACTGAATGAATTTTATGCGTCACTTAACGAGACCACGTTTCCAAACCTTCGAAGGACTGCACAGAAGATTTTGGTGTTGTTTGGCTCGACCTATGTGTGTGAGCAGACGTTTACCGTCATGAAAATCAACAAATACCATCACAGATCCAAGTTAACAGACCAACACCTTAGATCTGTCCTGAGAATTGCCACAACAAAATTAACTCCAGACCTCGATGCACTGGCAAAAACAGGAGACCAACAACACTGTTCCCACTGAAATTGGTGGGGTTTTCTGCTGTTTTATGAAAAAAATGCTTATTGAAAGTTTGTAAGTAAGGCAATTTTTGCTCTTTTTTTAGGCATTTATAAAAGCAATATAAAAAAAGCAATTTTTTTCCAGTTTTGAGGGCTATTTTTTGGTAACCCTAGTGATGAGGACTCTTTTCCATATTTGACAGTTAATAAATTGGATTGTATTATTAGTACAGTGCTATGAGGTTTACATACACTAAATGTAATATTTTAGTATATATCTGACCCAAACACTCCATCCAAATACTCCTGGTCCGGCCCCTCTGTCAAATTTTGGAACCCATTGTGGCCAGTGAGTCAAAAAGTTTGCCCACCCCTGCGTCTAAACGAATATAATAGGACACATTTGCATGCATCTCCTTCACACAAAACACCCCACGACCGGTTTCGTGCTGTTTGCGCTCATCAGGTAGGGACAGTAGGATCAGGGTCCGCATGCGCTTGAAACAGTGGAAGCGCAACTTGAATATAATAGGAGTTGTTATCGAAAAAGTATAAAACGTTATCCAAAAATATCCGCGATTGCAGCTCAAGACAAATATTTAGAAGACAAAATAATAATTTTATAAAGATACACACAATATTCTTTGAAGAAACTAAGCGTATCATTTGTTCCTCTAAAAATTAAATCGTAATTCTACAATAAGAATAAAGTACTTTCGCCGTAAATACGTTCCGGATGGGGAAAATATTGTTAAGTCAAGCACATGAGAAAAACGCTGTTTCATAATTGTTCACAGATTGTCTAGAAAAGGTGCTTTCGACATGTCATGCTTAGAGGTCATTTTTGCTGTCTGGTGTTTTGACAAAGCGCCTAACCTAACTGTACAAAGTTGATGAAAGGATTAATTTTAACTGCATCGTCAGCCAAGGACGGTCCCAAGCCCGTCTGAGAAAGGAGGAGGGTTGGGCTTAGGGCTAGCAACCCTATCCCGTAAAACCTACATTGCTACGGAAAAGAAGACAACAGATCCGTGGCTCGGTCATGTATGCAGGATGGATCCCAGTTCGCATACGAAGGTAGCCATTCACTGGCGTCCGCAAGGTAAACGAAAAGGGGACGGCCCAAGGAAACTTGGCGCGAACGTTGGAGCGCGAACTACATGCACAAGGATTCACGGTGCAGACGGCAACGGAAGCAGCGACAGACCGGAACCACTGGCGTGAAGTTGTCTTCGCCTCATGTGCCACCCGGCACGGAGAGGGCTGAGCATCGTCAGCCAATGGCGGGTCACGCATTAGCACACCATTTGACATGTTTTCCGCTTTCAAACTGTTCAGGTTGAGAAGCAAGCCACCATATTTCGTGCGTGCTGCAACAGCAGAGCAGAGAAAATACCAATTCGAAAAAGCTAATTTTTGTCACTTAAGATTTAATATCAGCATGTACATACTCGGTAACTGGGACTCTGGGATCCAACGTGCCTAATTATGACATAAAGGGCGATTGGTGAAAAAACTAAACAAGCACAAGCAACAATTTTCGGAATTCGACCTCGGGTGATTTGAGCCGGTGTTACTCAAATTTCTGCAATGAAATTCGTTCCAGGGTCGGTGTTTTCGTCTACGAATACGTTTCGTTTCGAGTAACAATGCCATAGGAATGCTGTCGAGGGATTAACTCAAATGCTCACTCAGCAGTAGACGCTGATCATATGGGCCAGAGATTTTCTTTTGTGAGTCAGACAAGGTCAAGATTATCTGGACAGTCATGTTTGAAGATTCTGCATTACGTGTATGTGTACATCAAGACAGTGACTCTGTGAAATGGGAAGAATTTGTGGGTGACGCTTAATCTGTGGTGTCATCATTTAGGCTGAGGAAAAGCAACTGTTGCCTTCGGCATTTAAACAAAGTTTGCACCGTTAGTTTACAATCACTGCCAACCAATTGAGTATTGTTTATTTTTATGAAAGATGCAACTGAGGTTTTAACTTCCAAACCGAACCGTGTAAATCTGTTAAACAGACTGGGTTATCAACAAGCGCATGCGGATCCTGATCCTACTGCCCCTACCTGATGAGTGCAAACAGCACGAAACCGGTCGTGCGGTGTGTGTGTGCGACGAAAAAGCATGCAAGGCTCACTGAACATGATCTACTGTCTCAACCCTGACGATGGCAAAAACAGCCTTGAAACCGGTAAGTTGGTGTGTGTAAGGGATGGGGATGTTCGGAGTGTGAAGCACCAAAATACTTCATGCAAATGAATATTTGTAGACTGGGTTAGGTTTTCCATCAATGGTTCGATATCATCTGCAACATCAGGGAGCTTGTGGCTGACATTCATGAATAATGTATTGGCCTACGGATTGTGACGGAATATTTGTTTATCTAATTTACTGGTAACGCTGGATGATTGGGCACAAGCGGTAGATAAAGGGCAAGCAAAATACGCCTGCTACTTAGATATCTCTAAAGCATTTGATCGTATTGAACATACCCTACAAGTGTTGATGCTTGAAAGGATTTGTATCACAGGAAAGTTGTTCAATGACTACCTACCAAATCGCAGTACTCATGTACGTGTTGACGGTGCATTGTCAAAACCAATCGCAGCAACTAGCGGAGTTCCCCAAGGTTAAGTCCTTGGTCCGATCCTATTTCATTTTAGTATCAATGAAATACAGGAACTTGTTCGATGAAACATTTCGTTATTTGTGGACGACATAAAGATATGGCGTTTCATCCGTAGCCCAGAAGACTTTGTGTTATTAAAAAAGATCTTGATACGCTTCACATCTGGTCGTTGAAGAACAAACTGCCGTTTAACTTCAACAAATGCAGGATCATGAATGTGGGGAATCGAGTAGAGTTCACATATCACATAGGTTCGCATGTCCTTGAAAATTGCAGTGAAGAAAAAGATTTGGGTGTCTGGATATGCACCAGTTTAAAAACATCACTTCAAACTAACAATACCTTTTATAAAGCAACATATGTCCTCAATCCACTCAAACGGGTATTTGGGAAATTTTCGCCAAAGATATTCCTAAGGATCATGAATAAATACTTGAGATCACTCATGTTCAATGCAATCATGGTCTCCGTTGCTCAAGAAGGATGTTGATCTTATGCAGCGAATCTATCACCACTAAACAAAACTAGTTCTCAGCATCCGAAACAAACCATATAAAGAAAAATAGCTCAACTGAATCTGTTCGACATTCCCTAATGCAGAATCAGAGGAGACATTATCCTACTTTACAAAATATTCCATACCCCAAACCATCCCTTAAAGGATTTATTCAAGTGAATGTATATGAGAAATTATCGCTGGTGGTACCCAATTCCGGCCCGAATTGTAAAAGATATTTCTATTCTCTCCGTGTCTGTTTTTCTTGGAAAAGTTTACCGTCTAGCGTCTAGCTTACATTACTTTAAAACGTAATTAGACGAGTTTTTATTGAATTATTTGTTTCCCGAATACTTATATACTGTTTAATTTAACTGCTTATTTTGTTTTAATAAAAGAAAATTTTAATTTCTAAAATTTTATGGTTATCGTTAAGCTTGTTGCTTTTTAGACCATTAAAAACCTTGAATTACCTTTACGTTCGCGGTTCGATCTCCGTCGCAAATTTTCCTAACACGAAAATGTTTCCGAACTCAAAAGTCAGAAAGTTTTACGGTATAAAAAGCAGTAATTCAAGGTAATTCAAGGTTTTTAATGATCTAAAAAGCAACAAGCTTAACAACAACCATAGGATGGTAAAAATTGAAATTTAAGTGTATAAACAAGATACGTAAGTGGATTAAGCAGCATATAAGTGTTCGGGAAACGAATAATTCAATAAATATTTGTCTAATTTCGTTTT
>JACCGJ010002209.1:0-13270 GCA_013407085.1 Atriophallophorus winterbourni
TTTCTGAGACCTGGCTGTCTGCGATTGATGAGTTGCCGGTAAACATCAGTGAACAGTATCTCGTCATAAGATGCGATAGGCCGGGCGATAGGAGAGGCGGTGGCGTTGCACTGCTCTTGGAGTATGGTTTGCACAACATGGGTACAGGGATATCTCTAGCCATTGAAAACGTCCGAGTTGTTACGAGTATTCTGACTTGCTACAAGTCATCTCTCGCAATTGCTTGTGTCTACGTCACTCCCAGTGCATCCATACAGGAGTTTACACAGCTTATTGAGACACTCGACGGTTTGTTTCACTCAGCTCACAGTGTACTTATCTTGGGTTATTTCAACCTCCCAGACATAAATTGGCCTGTCCCCACTGGTCTAGTCACCCAGCAATCTGACACCTTTCTCGAATGGCTCCATAATCATGCGCTGCACCAGCATGTCAATGATCCTACAAGGTTTCGCCAAGGATGCACTCCATCCACTCTTGACTTGGTATTGTCGTCCCAGCTAGAAGCCATTAGTCATTTAAAGTACCTACCGCCGCTCGGCAAAAGTGATCACGTAATGATAAGCTTCGAAGCAATATTGCGTTTTCGCAAACCTTTCTCTCGTCCTAGACGCATTTTAGGCGTGTAGACTGGGGTTTACTCTTGCAGTCTTCAAAATCTTCCCTTCAGTTATCTAGCGATTCAAATGTAAATGAAAACTGGGATAGAATTTCTAAGTATCTAAACGAGTTACAAGACAAACACGCTCCGCTGCAGTGTGTGAGAAGGCATCAAAGGCCACCCTGGTGGTCTCCTCGAGTCCGTAGGTCTACCCGTAAACGGGATCGTCTATGGCGGCAATATAAGCTATCCCTTACTTCAGGTTCTTGGGCCCGCTACAAAACCGCTCGGAATGCCTGTGTTAAATTACAACGTGTGCTCAAACAGCAGTTTGAGTTATCTCTAGCTAGGGATGCTAAATCCAACCCGAAAAGGTTTTATAGCTACGCACAGTCAAAGGAAAAACTAGGGAAAACATAGGGGATTTGAAACTGGAGGACGGAAAAGTTGCCGATACCGACCTGTCTAAGGCGACTGCCTTCTCAGGGTTTTTCAGTAGCGTTCAACGACGGGATAATTCTTCAAACGCACCGTCAGGTCTGCTTAACCCGACACCTGGTGTCAATGTATTAGATGAGTTGTCCTTCAATGAGGCTGAGGTGTTTGACGCACTTATCCATGTTCGGGTCAACAAATCTGAGGGACCGGACGGCATCTACTCAATTATGCTTAAGAATCTTGCCTCAGTGCTTGCCGAACCGTTTTGCCAGCTCTTTAATTCATGCCGGCAACTAGGAGTTGTTCCCAGTAAGTGGAGGGAAGCCATAGTCGTGCCAATACACAAAGGCGGTTGCAGGTCAACTGTTGGTAACTATAGACCGGTCAGCCTGACCAGCACCGTCTCTAAAGTAATGGAAAAACTGCTGCGTGATAAAATCTGTCAGCATCTTTGTCGGTATTCTCTGTTGAGTGTAACTCAGCATGGATTTCTTAAGGGTAGATCCTGTCTGACTAACCTCCTTAGCTTTCTCAATACTGCCACTAAAAGGATGGATGAAGGGAAGCCTGTCGAAGCCCTCTACCTAGACTTCAGTAAGGCTTCCGATTCCGTAAATCACCGCCTTCTAGAGATTAAGCTAGCAGCCAAAGGCATACGTGGTAGTCTACTTGCTTGGATAAAGGCCTTCCTTACAGGTAGGACATTCCGAGTGAGATTAGGATGTACGCTGTCGAATCAAACCGACGTGATCAGTGGTGTACCCCAAGGTTCGGTACTTGGCCCTCTTCTATTCCTGATTTTCATCGATGACTTGTCCTTTGAATTGAAGTGCCCATGCTTCATTTTCGCGGATGATGTGAAATTCATCGGATCAACGGATGAAGATACCTTGATGCACGACCTTGAGCGGGTCATAAACTGGTCATACCAGTGGGATCTCCCACTGAACCTAAATAAGAGCCAACTCTTGTCAACACTGGTTGATAGGATTTCGGTCCAGGTGGCGGGGAATTCCCTCAGTGTTAACGCCACACAGTGTGTTAAGGATTTGGGTGTACTGGTTAGGGCTGACTTTAAATGGGAGGACCAATGTGCCGCTGCGGCTCAGCGTGCACGCAAGGTACTTTTTCGGCTGAAATCAGTGCTATCGAGCAGAAGACCCGATGTATTCCTTCCACTGTACAAGGCATTAGTTCGGCCGCATCTTGAATACTGTGTTCAGGCGTGGTGTCCTCACTACAAAAAGGACATCCTTCGACTTGAAAGTGTACAGCGCCTCGCACCTCGCATGATTGAAGGTCAGCGAGGGAAACCGTACGCTGTGCGCCTAATGTCTCTCGATCTTTTCTCCCTTAGGCGCCGTCGTTTAAGAGGTGACTTAATAGAAACCTTTAAGATCTTGAAGTGTTTGAGTGGCGTGCAAATGAACGACTTCTTTACCTTAAGTCCCGAGCTGGGCACCCGGGGCCACTCACTTAAAATTGCTAAGAAACGATGTCGGCTAGACTCCAGGAAACACTTTTTCAGCCTTAGGGTTGTTAACTTCTGGAACATTCTTCCAGAAGAACTTATATCCTGCAGTACCGTGTCTAGTTTTAAGCAGGGGTTGGACCGCAACTGGGGTAAGTTGTTTCCTCAATACTCGCCTTAATTGCTTTACAAGCTTAGGTTTTTCATTTTTTTAGCGTTATCCCGTAAATATACTGAGGGCTAGAGTTCTTGTGTTTTTTTAATTTTTATTATACACAATGCTACTTCAGCTAACCTCTCACCGTGCTGGTGAAGAGAAACTGCTTTTTCTTTTTCCAGCATCGGCTATAACGCGGTGCTTCCTAAGTTCAACCCGGAAAATCTCTTGGCTTCGCGATCGGCGAAGATTTCAAACAGACAAAAAGAATATACGTTTTGGCAGTGGTGGGGGCTTCTCTGCAGCTTTCCACCGAACGAAATTCTGGATCGCCTCGGATTGGCTTGTTAGCCAATACTGTCCTGTGCAAACTGAACTGTGGCAACTGAACTGAATTGATTTATCGCTCACATTTCACCGATTTTCTGTTCGTTAACTCAGTGAACGATGTTCACTTTTCGAATATATATATATATATTCTTCTACGCTGTGGTTATTGTGAAGTTATTTGCTTTTTCAACCGTTAATCTTGAATCCTGTTTGTAGCCCGCGCAAATCGTAAAAATTAGTCCTGTTATGTTGAATACTGCCGCGCCGAGTACTCTTTTCAAACCCCACTTGTCGGAGTATACCTCATCCTACACAAGCTCAGATTGTGTCTCCCAGGAATATCAACAAAATTTAGAATTTAGAATTACTAGGCGTAATTCTAATTACACACATCAACCAATTTCGTGGGAAGCTAATGAAAGTTCTGGTATTACACACTCTCAAGTAGACGTGCAGAATTCATTTGAATCACCAACCAAGCCACAGTAAGAAGCTTATATTATTGCTAATTAATTATTGTACGTCAACAATTAATGGTTCAGGTGACATCGAACCTCTCGTTCAAAGCAGCAAACTTTCTAAGGATGTTTCATGTGATGTCAACTTCCATATGCTTGTCGATGTTAGAGACACGTGGACACAAACGGTGCGTGCATCCCACATAAACCATCCTCCCGTGCAAACAAAGCGTTTTGTTCCCTATGGTATTGGAAATTGCGATCTAGCATCAAACAAACGTACTTTTAATATAAATTCTGCCAATGATGTAAGTTATGCTTACCCGAATTTTGTATAAATGTCACATGTCAATATTAAATACTTCGAATTGTTAGACATTCGCGGTAAATTAGTGCAGTACAATTTTGTAACAGCAATTTTTGATATAACCAACGTTTGATTTTCATTACATGCTTTGAGTGACATTCTAATGCGGATTTTTGTTCAAGCCTGTAGTGAACGAAGAAAAGTCTGCACTACAAGCCCATAGATTTAACCCATTTACATGTGTGGGGGTAAACGTGATTGATTTTTATCTAACAATCACATACAAATTCAAACTATTCAACGTTTGATTTTGTTCATCGGTCATCCCGAAGAACCGGCTGTGATGTCGCGGTGGTAACGTAATGGCCTTACAAGCGAAGAATCACTGGTAAAAACCGATCGACGATCGTATCTTTGGAAATATGTGCTTATAACTAAACACCTATCATACCCACATAAAATGATTGTCGGCAGCAGTCGGAATAACGCCTATAAAAGACTAGCAACATGCTTTTTGTGTGCCAGCATCGTCCAGTGCTCTTCTTGTTTTAAGATTACAGATAAACGTTGTGTTTGTAATCTCTAGAGACCCGGTATTAAAAATGATAGTGATTGACGAGCGAATCGAGCTTCCCGAATGCCGTAGAGATGCGTCCACCATTGACAAAGGTATTATCCGTTCAGTGTCTTTTACTTTCACTTTTGTGCGACTATCTCCTCTTGGAGGATGAGTCGGCTTCAATGAAGGTTCTTGAGGATTTGGATACAAAGCGGCGTCCCCAGCACCACTCGGCGTTTGTTCGAGTCAGCTTCTCTAGCCTTTGCACAACCAAGTGCGACCTGCAAGGCAGCAGGGAGTTGCCAGATAGAGGTGGTCTACCATACTCTGCTCCAGGTTTTTCCTCAGGGTTTTTTCGCAAAGCCTTTCACGACATCGGGTATCCCGCAAGGCAGCGGAGGTTTAAAATCAAGGTTTTCCTTCCCTTAGATGAAACGCCCTCCCAGGCTAACGAGCTCCATCTGCCCGAAGCTCCATCTCCTGTTGGTAGAAGCAGTTCCGCCGGGCTCGGGGAGCCACTCATGCAGGCCAGAAGCTGGACTTGGTTCAGTGTCTTGGGCGATTTTGACTCCAAACGTTTATCCTGCGTGTATTCAAGGTGCACAACTCCTTTTAGCCTATGCTGGAAAAAATGAGGTTTCTCACGAGCAGGGTTAGAGGTAACCTAAAGGTGTAAAGGGCGTGTTCGTTTCCTGGGAGGGGTCCATTTTTGGAAATCCTCCGCCCAAAATACCTTCCACAAGTATAAAAATTTTATTCAGATACTCGAGTTACAATGTTCTGATAAAACGGATAAACCTAAGCTATGCTCTGCATGGAGCTTCCGTCTCCACAGAAATTGCACACGTAGCTTTCAACCATTTGCAGGAGCATCATTCCTTGAACCCTATTACTTCACCTCAAAATGTTTCAGTGCTTGATCGCCAGAGATTCGTTTAGGTTTTCCATCGTAGGACTTGACCTTTTATCTTGTACTTCAAACGTCAGCGACAGCTAATGTTTCTTACACTTGGAGGCGACCACGTAGACTCGATAGCAACAAGTTTCAGTGAGCGTTTTGACCGTTCAATTCTCATGGTGCGTAAACTACAGGTAACGGTGGGATTTTTTAAAGATTTGATATTTTTCTACTCCGAAGTTTTATGAACCTGCCATCACATGAAGAACTACATACACTATGCATATTTGCTTTAGGTTGCCAACAAGGTTGAGTTCACTCCATCTTGAGTTTTTTTGGGTTTGATTAGGAAAAATTCAAAGTGCGTAGTGATATTAGCACGTGTATCTCAGAGAAACGCTACTTCATTCGAATTGTCTTCTGATTACCATCCAATTTAATTTTTGGAAGAGTAAAGCTTAACATGTCTCTTGTCTCAATTTAACCTGTTGCGAAAAAGAGCGACACATTAAACTGATGCTATGAATCAACATGTGTACCGTGTTCGCCAAGTTCATCATCAACGTGTTCGATTGTTTTACGCGGCTTATCTATTTCAAATGTTCGACTGTTTAGCATTGACCATTACTTTTCTTCTGAATTTTTATAGTGGTTCTGGTAATAACTGTTTACTCACGTTGATCAGTCCACCACACCAACACATTTTTCATTTATAGCAACATCACAATTTGTGCTTTATCTTAACTGACGAGCGTCGAGTGCAATTGGTAATGCTAATGCCAGGAATTGATGAAATCACGAGCATGGAGCCAGCAGTGTTGGCGCGCATCATACATTACTACACGGGCTGCGTAACTGTCTGGTTGGCGACGCCGTTACTTAAGCGTTATAACTGTTATGAAACGTGACCGGTGCATTAAAGTTAGGGTTTTCAATAAATTTTGCTCATTCGATGGCATCGTGCTGTTCATATACATATCTGTTTAAGTAAGTTAGTTTCATACAAACTATGGATGCTCACTCGTTTGAGAAAGCTAGAATACATGCAATGATAATCTTTTATCGGATCCATGGATGTGCATTCGTACACCCCTTCGGTGCTATGCAGCTAACACTGCTAAATTGATTTGCCACCGGCAATGAGCTGCATTCGAAAACACGCTGGGGTCTCACTGTTGCATTTTCCTTTCCCATATCTATCTAGGCCTGGGCAACCCGATAGTATCTTAGCCCACGTTCAGTCTATAACTGTACACAACTTTGCATGGATCAGGCTTGTGATTTCATATATACAGTCTTCTCTCGGCTTATCATTCTGCATGCTGTCCCAGGACTTGGTGCAAGGATAAAAAGGTCGCCATCGCGTTTTTCTTGTCGTTATGAAAAACTTCGTCGATATGTGAAGGGAATATTAGCACTACAAAAATGGTCACTAGCGTTGTTTACATCGATTGACTGTGATCCAAAGTGTGTATGGATCATAAGAAAGTTTGCTGTGCTTAGTGTTTCCTGTAACACAATACCTTCAAAGTCCAACTTCGCTTGTTGATTGATTCGCAGAGCCTGATAAAAGCTGGGAGAAACGACCGGATGGCCAATCCATGACGTGGCGCGTTGGGATGAAGAAACTCAACGTAGCGTGGGGTCAGTTGGGCGTATTCATTTGCCTGAGTGGGGTCTAAAAGCTCCACCTAATAGTTAGCTGGAAACCGTACGAAATATGGCTGCAAACCGAAGTCAGTGGCTGCAGTGTATTTTATCATGTGTCATAATTTTTTAATCCGGTATCATTTGATGAAAAACATGAAAACAAAAGACTCACAAAATCGCATGCAGTGAAACTACAAAAATAAGCTGCTTTTTGTGCATTTGCTTTTGCATATTCCGCTTGCCTGCTTTCCCTTTTTCACGCGCTTGCTTATCTGCTTATCGGTTTTTGTGTATTACTACTTCACAATGTACAAACTAAATTGCCACAAATCACTTACCTCCCAAAAACCCTTCATAGGTCTATCCTTCGGCTCTCCGAGCAGCTGCTCGTCGAATGGGAGTTCAGTCAAACAGACCTTTGTCCGGAACCGATGGGAATGCTCGTGTGGTAAAATCCAATACACTGGCGAGGTTGATTAATCCAACCAATGAATCATCCGCTCCTTCGCCTTCGCTTGTCTCGGGTAATCGATCAAATGCACACAATACTGATTGGCTATCGGAATACTCTCGTCAATTTCCGGTGTATCCACAATCAGCGTACACTCGAGGCCCCTCACTTGCTGCCATTCGATGTCGACCATTCAGTTCTCAATACGATAATAATTGCCACATGCGCGCGTATCGTGGCCTCTCATTATGAATTATCTAGGGAAAGCGAGGTACGAGAACGATCTCCAACGTCAATTCCAATCCTGTGATCTAAAATTTATCGCGTGGCCGTGATCCGAGAAATCAATGCTTATTGTTTCTCGTAGCAATATTAAAACTTTCTTTTTCTCCTACTTAAGTTTCTGTGTAGATATTTATCGCTCTTGCGCCACTTTCTTTCCTGAAAAATTTACCGTCAAACATACCGCGTGTACCCGTTTCCTCGTTTTTATGAATAAAGAGTATGCCGATTTTTGTTTTTGATTCCCGTGTTCTATTTTCTTTTTCTTTACCACCTAAATGGCTCTTTCTGGATGTTGTGATTAAAATGCGTAACACGCTTTCTATTGATGTGTAGGATAGTGTGACATCCGTTTTCGATGATATCTTGTGAACCCAAAAAATATTCTCTTTGAAATCAGAATGTTTGTAGTTTTTATACAATTAGGTCTATCATTATTGCTGAGTACGTCAAAAGGGGCAATCGCACCACGATTATACTTCCTGTGGCTATCTAATTTCTCGACTACTGCGTTTGAATGTTGTTCAATTCGTCGTACTCCTTTCCCTATGTGTTGTTGACGTTTAGTACAAATCTGAGCTGATCGGTTTAGATGTGGAGTTTAAATTTCGCAGCAGCGAATTTGTTTGGTGTATATGTGCGTGTATAGATGTTTCAATGCGTGTAAGCAATCACAAGTCCGATCCACACAAAATGCTGCACAGTCATAGACCGTAAGTGGGATAAAATATAGTCAGGTTGACCAGACCTAGACAGCAATTAGAAATGAGTGGCTGGTACTCTAACGTTCTTTCGCTCGCTGTTCAATACTTGTGGTAAATCATTTTGGCACGGTGGCAGGTGCGCGAAAATGGCAATGTCTCGTCCAATGTGTTCATGCCGCACTTTCCTTGACACCAGCTCCTGATATCATCCATTTATAGGTCAGCTGCCACCGTTATAGATAGTAGGTGGAATATCGGCAAGTTACCCACACTTCGAACACGGCTAGAGTCTTCGAGATGGAATTGTTTACATTCATCATTCATTTGACCCGTTGACCTAATTTTAATTTGAGGAGTGTTTTTTCTATTAAACCGTCATAGTGTTGCAGTGTATTTTTGTGTGCTGTGCTGAACTTTGCGCCGCCACAATAAATGATCCATCGTTCGTAGCGTGATGGCATTCAAACATTGTTAGAACTGTTTATCACGGAAACAAACATACGAGGTTTGACTAACGCTACTTCGGGCTTGCTAGCAATTTGTGAGCCTTCTAACACAAAATTATTTACTTGCCTGCGACCGATCGTTGACTCTCAAGCAATCGTTAGTAAATCTTGAGCAGCCACGCAATACACTGTCTTCAGAAATCAGTAGGATGTGTTTTCAAACCCATTTTAAAAAGTTACCGTGATGTAGTTTATTTTTTTCGTCCGGTTGTTCGGCTGTTGATTATTTTTCTTTTCCTTTCAGCATTTCTATTCGCTTATTAATAGATAATGATGGATATTTCTCGCTCAAGACGACTAGAACGACACCGTTCACCTTATACTTCACGATCGCGATCCCGTTCTTTCGGCTCCAGAAAGGGTCGTCGATCAAGGTTAGTCTTCCTTTAATTTTCTTTATTTTTATTGAACATGGCTTGCAATATTCCACACATTCCATATCACACCCCGGTTGACCTACTCCGTAATTTGCGAGAAACAGTCTAGCGGAATTTGATGCTAATTTTGTGTAATCTCACAAAACTTATTTTCAACTTCAGCGTTTTTCTACCCCAAGTGGTAGCAATCTGAACAGCTATGCCGATTGAAATCGCTCGACAGACGCATGTGTTATTGTTTTTTTACCATTTATTTTCCCGTTTTGCATGGACCTGCTGCTCTAACTTCTTCGCTCAGGTCTAAGTATGCGTACCAAAACACAAGAAAGCACAAGCCTGATCCGGGCAAAGTGCCGCACATTCAGAGACTGCACGTGGGCTAGGATACTGTCAGGTTGCCCAGGCCTAGACAGATATGAGGAAGAAAAAAGAATAGGAAATGGTAGTGAGACTACAGCCTGTTTCAGCATGCAGCTCACTACCTCTGGCAAATCAATTTAGCACGGTGTTAGCCGCACAACACAAAATACTGCATGATTGCACATCCGTGCAAGTACAAATACACAAACTTGATCCAGGCAAAGTGCCGCATAGCCTTCGTGGCTTTTCTATTCAGACCCGAAAATGTCAGCAAGCACGAGCTCTAGCAGATTAATCCGCAATAGTCCAACTAAATTTATATGTCGTGGTCAACCAACTATTCGCGGGTTCTGAATAAAAATGCTTTTGTTTTACTTTCAACCATTATTTTTGTTCCTACTTCAAGAAACAAGTAGGAGGCTATCTGATTTCAGCGTTTTGTCGCCTAACAGTGTTTATAAATTAGATGAGAGGATCCGTATATTTTTACACTCACTGTTGTCACGTGCTTTATTACATACCAGTGTCCGAGCTTCGCCCACGAGCATTTTGTTGCGAAACTCATTTCAATTTTTCGTAGTTTCATTTTTCATTAGCATCATGAATTTACATGTTTTTTCTCAAGCAATGCTCCCAATTTTCGGGTTTGCTCTGTCCCAATGATTATCTTCCTCCAGATTGTTATTTCCTTGTGCATTTATTTTCTTCTAGCGTTTTTGTCGCAGAATAGAGCTTCCACGAGCCTCAGTAAAAACAACCAACCTTTGCGATGTCTCTTAGCATATATATTCATCTAAAAAAGCCGTTGGCTGTCTGGATTTCGAATGAGTTTTCATCGTTATACCGAAATAGATTACAGGCTTTCGGTTGTAACAATTTTCTTATAAATTGTTTGTCTTTTCCTTTCTCACAGTTCCCGGGAGCGGTACCGGTCAAATGCTTCTCCGGGATATAAGTGAGTTTCAAACTCGGTGTATTTCCTCCTGATTTACTCGTATCTACTGCGGAAAACACTTGTGATGTACAGGAAAGTACCGCGAAACCCCAACCTTTGTCAGTAGACTCTGGTACTGCTATACTGTTCTCATGTCGATACGTATATATGTACAACATCACAACAGTGTGGTTATACCAAGTGCCCCGAATTGAGATAAACTGAGACACTGAGATTGCCCAGTCACAGACAGAACATGAAAACTTTCCGATAATTTCTATCGGTCCGTTTTAATTAACTAGCTGCATTTCCTCGTCAAAATCACGTGATTTCTGTGTTGTTTTTATTGATCTTCTTTTCTGCCTCACTACTGCCTTCGTACTCAAATACCTTAAACATTGTTTCACTCTTTGGTAGTTTAAACAGAACATCGCTGACCCTCTCAATTCTCCTCAGCTCAAAATTCGTATGTTGATGTGTTATAAATATTGCTGAAAGATCCGATTGTCAGAATATCAAAAGACGATGGTCTGAGAATTAGGCGCTAATCTGTAATAGAAAATGATAGCGGTAATAAGTGAAATAGGAATACAGTTAGTAATGGAAAACAGGGACAGCAAAATATCATCACAATGTGATAACACATGAGCTTAGGAACAGCCGTGCCATTTCCAAAGACTCGTTCGTTTTCCGCATATATACTTGTACTTGTGTGCGACTATCTGCTCCTGGAGGATGAGTCGGCTTCAATGAAGATTCTTGGGAATTTGGGTACAAAGCGGCGTACCCAGCACCACTCATCTTATATACGGACAGTATATGTTCATGTGCAATCATAAATTACTTCTGTGCAGTGCAGCTAACACCGTGTTAAATTGATTTGAAACCGGTAGTAAGCTGCATGCTAAACGACGCTGGAGTCTCATTGTCATTTCTAACTTCTGTCTTATTTCTGTCTAACCCTGGGCAACCTGATAGTATCTTAACCCACCTGCTGTCTATGACTGTGCGGCACTTTTCCTGGATCAGGCTTGTGATTACATTCATACACATGTGCAATCGTGCAGTACTTTGTGCTGTGCGGCTGACGCCGTGCTTAATTGATTGGCCATCGGTAGTGAGCTGCATGCTGAAACAAGCTGGAGTCTCACTAACATTTCCTGTTCTTTTTTCTTCCTCATATCTGTCTAGGCCTGGGCAACCTGACAGTAATATCGCCCACGTGCAGTTTCTGACTGTGCGGCCTGGATCAGGCTTGTGCTTTCATTCATATACATTCATACATACCAATCCGATCGTTGGTTCAAAATCCAGTGTTCTCTGTCATTCCTTCACGGTTTTAATACACATGGAATCTGAATTATAGCCTTATCCCGATTTGAGAATATAGCAATAACGCATCGCTGGGTGTGCGATAAGAGCGTATTCAAATTACGTTTCCTCCACTTATAATCATTCTGTGCGTATTGCTCCGTTGTAGGACGGTATTTTATGGGCGCTGTTCAAAGGCTAGGCTACTGTACATCTCACTTTCCCACATTCCAATATCATTGACGGTACTCAATCCTGACGGACAGATAGTGTGTGTAAGCATTAAAGTTGAATGGGTATTCATGAGAACCTTTTCAAGAGACATCTGTTGATTTGGAAGCCAGTTCAGTGTTCTTCGACGCAATGCAGTCTCACTGCTGACAAATGACAGTGTTTGTAGTCCTGCAGTTTGAATTACGATCTTCAGTTTGAACCAGTTTTGCTTGAATAGACTATGGTTTCTCAGCTTCCTAAGCCAATCACTTTCAAAAGTTACCTTCACATTTTGCTTTGGTGGTTAAATCGATATCATTTTTTACTTTCTTTCGCGCGACTAACTCCACTGGTGGTATGGCCTTGGATGGTATCTATCTATCTATCTATCTATCTATCTATCTATCTATCTATCTATCTATCTATCTATCTGTAAAATGCCCTCATATGGTATGCATCTCTAACAGCCTCTAACAATGAAGTCCAGCTTATGGGGCGGCACGTGTGGCTTTCACAAGTCTGGCGAAACTGCTTTTACTGACAGGAGAAAGAACGAAAGTGTTGGATAAAGCTAGTAATGCTAATCCATCTAGGGGAAGAAAAGCACTTATTCCACACACACACATACTGTCTTATAGGTTATCCGATTGCGACAAAGGCTTCCAGAGAAAGCTCCGAGGCAAATTTTTGAGTGAAGGACCGTTAGCTATATAGCTATTTCTAAAAAACTTCCTTAAAGTGTGCTAAGCTCGACATCATGTGCACAGATCTGAAGCCTAACAAATTTGTTAGGTTAATTAGACAATCAGGGGGGTAGAACGAACGAATATGCGAATTCATATAGTAAGTAGATTTGTGTGGCTTTACGGAATGAACCTTTGTGTTTTCCCGGAATTCCACTATCAAATAGAGTTTGTGCGACGAACCGTGTGTTGTTCAGATACAGAACCACAAAATAATTCCTGGTGAAGCGCTCAAGACGCTCAAAGTTACCAATGTATTTTGTTGCTCACATCCCCAGCACTTACCGATGTACTATTGGGGTAACCGCAAGTTGACTGTAAAGACAAAGATGATGGTATACAGGGCATGCGTACTAAATGCTGTAATGTATGGCAGTGAAAGCTGGACCACCCATGCAAAATACGAACGGAAACTGAATGCTTTCCATCTACGAAGCGTCCGTCATATCTTGAACATATCGTGGATGGACAGAATGACTAATGCTGAAGTGCTTTCAAAAGCGGGTATACAGAGCATGTT
>JACCGJ010002215.1:0-48925 GCA_013407085.1 Atriophallophorus winterbourni
ACCGAGCACCAATTACAGTTTTTGCCACAAATTTTGACATATTTACCTCATCACTCTCAGTCCCAAATATTCATGTGTCGTAATTCTAAAGCCTACTTACTCCTCACACTCCCCTATTACCAGCTTCAAAAAAATTACACCACTCCAATTCAAAACTCCCGGATGGCGCTGCTTCGTGTCCCCAAGATCTAGCATCTCATCACAGGCATCGTCATCGCCATGTTTCATGGTCACAACAACGAAGATTTTACCCCGTGGCTCAACCCAACTGGCTGCCGGCCCGAATCTACTTCAAAGATGAAAACCCCTACATTATGGATGCGAAGAAAATGGGCAATCTGGGCCGATACTTCAATCACTCGTGCAATCCCAACGTGTTCGTGCAAAACGTATTCATCCACAGCCATGACCCACGTCTGCCTGAAGTGGCGTTCTTCACCAAGCGGTAAGTTCAACGTTCGTGTCAATGTTTGGAAGTTTACTCACTCGAATGTGGCAAACGTATTGTTGTGGGGAATCGATGTTTATCTTCATCTTGCTACACCGAGATTAAATGCACCCATGTCCACCGTTATAACCCACGTGTGGTCAAGGTTTTTTGTTACCCGGCACAGATGAATCTATTCAAAAACAGGGCATCCAATCAGAACAGTCGTGTGTGACCGATCGATCAAGCAACTCGTCATTTATGTGACTTGACCAATCAGAATGAAGTTGAGGGATATGATATCGATCGTGTATCTCGATATTTGATCGGCCACCCATCACGAACTGGGCACAGTACCGTAGGATAGAGGGAAAGCGTTCTCTCCTTGAGCATGGTTTCAAAACCAGGTGTGCTAGACAACATTCCATGGGGTGCGAGATGTTTTCTGGTTTTTTGTGTTCTTGCAGTGATCATTTCTCTTGTGTCTTTCTATAAGCGGTGCGAGAGCATTAAAAAGGGTTGGGTACCACTGTCCTAGAGGGTCAGCTACTCGTGGCTGTTCGTGTGGGGAATTCTCTGCCAGGTATCTGTATTGCCAAAGTGAAACTGCTATCGAATGGGATGATTTACTTACATCCAATGCTTTCCATCGACAATGTCTTTGCGTTTGATAAAAAATCAGCATTATTTCGACTTTTGTGTTAGTTCACCGCTTTTTAATCCCCTTCTCTTGTTACTTGTCTACTTGGGCATAATTTGGATCGTTAGATGACTCAGTTTCTGAACAGATGTGCGCAGATGGTTTTATTCACAGACTACTACGGAACAAAACATTCCAATAAGTCCATTGTTGAACAGTGTTACAGGGACCAAAATATTCATTTGCATGCATTTCCATTAAACACACCCCACGACCGGTTCCGTGCTGTTTGCACTCATCAGGTAGGGACAGTAAGATCAGGATCTGCATGCGCTTGAAACAGTGGAGGAATGGTAAACAAGTAGCGCTTGTATGCCACTGTTGGATAAGGCTGGTACGACCAACCTGTTCAATCACATGTTTAATGGGGTTAAACCAATAACCATGAACCAAAATATTCATTTGCATGCATTTCCATCACACACACCCCACGACCGATACCAGCTTTTTTTGAATTCGTTCTTCGCAACATTTCGATGTTGATGATGCCATTTTCTAGATGCTTTTTAGGTTGATTTTATGTTCCCGTTAAGAGAGTGAACGCGACCTCTGCTTGTAAATCAAAGCAATCCACGATCTCTGTTTGTGTTACGATTTGTCTAGCCAAATTTCACTCTCGTTTGCCACCATCCTTTAATCTTATCCCACATAAAAGCTGATTTTACCTCTAGTGCGTAATTGGGACACTTAAAACGTTAAAAGTTAGCCATAAGTCGTCCTGACTCTTGATGTTTCCCGTCTTTGCTTTCAGTAACATCGCAGTAGGAGAAGAGATGACCTGGGACTATGGATACACTGTCGATGCCGTCCCGTTCAAAGTTCTCTATTGCTATTGCGGCGAACCCAATTGTCGTATCAGATTGCTATAATTCATTTTCTATATAAATAATTTGTGTATACTACATTTTTTATGATTTTTCTTCAGTATTTCTTGTCAACTCACGTGTTCGGCAACGTTGCACTACAAGCGGGGTATCGCAAACCCAGGTCAATATTTGATTGTATGTATGTATGAAATCACAAGCCAAGGTTCAGGCAAAGTGCCGCACAGTCGAGGACTGCGTGTGGGCTAAGATACTGTCAAGTTGCCCAGGCCTAGATAGATATGGGAAAGGAAAATAGCAATGTCAGTGAGACTCCAGCGTGTATTCGCATGCAGCTCGCTACCGGTGGCAAATCTTTTTTGCACGGTGTTAGCTGTACAGCACTGAAGTGCTGCGTGATTGCACATCCATGCGTATTAGCTTGAAACGTGTTTCACATTTTCTCGTGAACACTTGTCACTATCGGAATTGTTCGTAATCCCTCGAAAGCGTGTCTTGCGTATCCTGATAATGACCTCTCGTGGCGTGATCCAGCTTGTTTCGAAGCTTTAAAGTGTATTTGTTGACTGTCGTAGACTCTGAAAAATATCTAATCCTTTCTCGTGGCTTGTCGTGTCAATGCACACGTTTGATGATACTCGAGATAACATCGGCGGACGCAATGGATTTATATTCAGTTGGTTTTGGATCTGCAATTATTCGTGCAGTGGCGCTACATTGAGGGTTCTCTTGCTGAACCAGTAACTGACCAAGTCGTTGTGGAACGACACTTACGGCGACTAAATACGAGGAAATCCCCGGGTGAGGACAGCATTACCCCAGATATTCTCCGTGCATGTTATAGACAGTTTTCATACAACCTAGCGGAGGTTTTCATCCGTGATAATTCCAATTTACAAGGGTCGCTGTCGTTCCGACGTAGTAAATGACGCCTGTTATGTTGCTCCCCTGCATCTCGAAAATTATGGAGTGTATCGTGGGTCACCTTGAAACGTAAGGACTTTTATCAGCAGCGCAACATGGGTTTCGCCGAAGCAGATCTTGTCTCTCAAATTTACTCATTACTGGACGACAGACAACGTCTCTTGTCCTAGGATACTGATATATTTGATATATATTGATGATTCAAATGCATTCGATAAGGTTAACCACAGCCTGCTTATGCAAAAGTTAGTGCAGTATGATATAACAGTAAAACCTGTTATCGTGGATAATGCATAATCTGACAGATCAGCAAGTGCGAGTCCGCATTGAAGGTGTTCTATCAAAAAGCATCAATGTCACCAGCTGTGTCCCTCAATGTTCAGTGCTCGGGCTATCATTCTCTTGTTATCCATAAATGTTATTGCGCAAGTAGTACGATGCAAGATGCTTCTTTTTGCTGATGACATAAAAATATGGAAGCGAATCCGATCGACTGAAGAGTGTCCAATGTTGCAAGAGGATTTGGATGCCTTGTATCACTGGTCTCAACTAAATCAGATGCCTTTCAACATACGTAAATGTAAAATGTTACAACTTGTCTGACAATACTAGTATACATATAATATTGGTCATGAAAACTTGACTTGTACCAGCGCTGAGAAGTCTCTCGGTATCTGGATTACTAATAACCTGAAACCGAGTAAATATTGCCGGAAAGTATTTCACAGGACAAGCGGTATCGTGAGGATGCTGGGGAGAATATTTGGGTGGTTTTCTCTTAAAGCGCTCCCTCGCATTTTAAATTCTTGCATCCATCCGACGATGGAATACGATCCCAGTTTGGGCACCGTGGTTGCGTAAAGACATTGAATTGCTGGATAAAGTTTACCACCGAGCGACGAAGCTAGTTGATAGGTTGCACCACATCCCGTACCTAGAGCGAATGACCATGCTGGGATTGACCGATTTTACACAAAGCAGAGTAAGGAGCGACATGATCATAACATAAAATACTACGGATGGAAAATCACCCTCTCGGCGATTTGATGAAAGTTAGTTCCCCTAAGAATACACGGAGTCATTCAAGTTTTCTCGTTATACCGCAATCAAGATTCGATTGTAGACATCATTTCTTGTCGAAGCGAATTTGCTTTCTGTGGTATTCACTATCACAGGATATTGTGAACGATTTCAAGTCGAAAATGGATGCTTATATCAAAGAGCACTCCACTATCGGCCCTGCATTTTGACCCCATATGAACCCACACAAACCCAACACCTCAATAGAATTATGATTGCATGCTCTGTATTTTTTATAGCTATCATCCAATGGTACATGTAAAGCGATTGATTTTTTCTTGACTCGAACTTGAGAAAATGATTGAAGTATTTCGATGACTGATCCACCTCTACTATGGTCATTCGATTTGTCAGTATGGTATGGTATCAAAGCACGTGGGCTGGATTTGTCGGTATGGTATTTCCGCTTCATAGCATCGATGAGTGCGTTCCGTTAGATGTCATGTTTATGGTTATGGCTACTCATCAGTACCAGGTCTTTCGAAATAATCAAAAGGTTGATCACGACGGTTCCAAATGGAAGCACTGGACCCGAGTTTCGCTCTTATTTAAGCTTATCAGCAAAGCATATTCTCTTCCTCGGGTTGCTCTCGAACTCCTGACTATCGCCATTGTAATCCCAAGCCTTTTGGCCTGCTCTACAGTCCGCTGTCTTTCTTAAGACGCACATTTTGAGTAGCGTAGTCTGTCTGGCCAGTCGTGAAGGAGCCAGTAACATCTGTTGTGGTTATCCAACCGATCTAATCATATTTGATAAACTCACCTGTAGTTGTATTGCCTAAATCTACCTTCACTACGTTTAATTTCACCCCTTTTTGTGTTAGTATCCTACTTATAAATGCTGATCAATTACATCTAAAATCATAATACTGAAATCTTTTCTCATTTCAAACTCAGTAGACATTATTCTTATAATTGAAACCTGGACACAAGAGGACCAGCCCGACTCAACACTTATGTTACCCAATTACCAGATATTCCGAAATAATCGAAATTGGAAAGGTGGTGGCGGTACTTTCATCTATGTTCAGTCCAGGTTTACAGCTGATACCTTTACCTCACATAGTCTATCAGAAGTAGAAGACTCAACGTTGATTGTAGTGCCATCTTTAGATCTCTTTATACGTTGCATTTATTATCCACCGTCTTCAACTATAGCTATAATGGATTCTTTACTCATCCGTTTATTGAAGCATCTCTACACCACGCGCAACTCATTGCTGGTGACTTCAGCATGCCAAAGATAAACTGGCACGATCCTGCACATGAAAGTCGATATACACATTTTCTCAGAAAGCTAGACTTACCAGGATATAAGCAATTTACTGACAAACCTACTAGAAATGACAATATCCTAGACCTAGTCTTCACTCTGAACCTGTCCCCAGCTAAACTCTAGGTAATTCCATCGTTCTTTAACGGTGATCATAAAATATTATCATGCCAAATAATATGCGCCATTGCATCTGTCAACTATTCTAAGACATCTAATGATAAGCAAACCTACAACCTTGTTTGAACAGAAGACTGGAGCTGATTCTTCCTCTAGTGATTTCACAACGGTCTCTTCGACATTTCATTCAAAAATTAAAGGGTTACTTATGAAGGCGTCCTATAAGCCAATTAGGCGCACAAAATTAACGACAGCCCAGAAAATAGAAAAGAAAATAATGGAGGTACATTCTGTTTCTATGGAAACGCATGATATTTTTGCTCTTCTTCGTTCTTATGAACTATCAAGAAGTCACAGATATGCCTTAGACAACACACTTAGAGCCGATGAAAAAGCGCTTATAAGTCAGGATAAGCTAAAATCACTAAGTAAGCTTTTAAAGTTAAGATAATCCAAATCACCCAGCAAGATTTCATTATCAAATATTGTAATTCATCCGTAGATGAAACAAACATCAGTTTCCCTGATATTATCTATAAAGAATTCCCTCTATACTTGAAGTCTACATGCAACGATTCAAACTACGTTTATACAACTAATCAACTTCCCTCACCTGGTACACTGAATACTTTAAGTATAAACCCGAGTGACATAAGTAAATTCTGTCAGCAAGAAACTGTCCGTATTAAACCTGACAGCAGGCATACCTCAAGCCATATGCAAAATGGGTGGCAAAGAATTTAAACTTCTCATGCTGAACTTACTCAACGCATCGATCGAATCTGGCACATTTCCGGCAGAATGGAAACACTCAATTGTTATACCCATATACAAATAAGGCTGGAAACACTTAGTCATGAACTACCGACCGATAAACCATACTGCATTATTATGAAGATTATTTCTAAAAAAATTTTAAAGAAAGCTATACTAGACATTTTTAAAACAGATGAATTTTTACTCTTGCGATGGCCATAGAAATTCAAATATGAATGGCCATCTCAAGATTATACATTCACCTGTTGGAAAAGCGTCTAATACAATAAAGAGTAGATTGTCGCAACTGGAAGAGGAAATTGCACAAGTGAAGAATTCTATAGAGCCATTAATCAAGCCTAAAACCTGTAAACTGGAAAAACGAATAAGCTCAACTTTACCACCGCCAAACCATGCTCTTGAAAAGATTGAATTGTTGCAGGACGGCACCCAGCAGAGTTTTACACTCGTCTTAAAGCCGAAACCGAAACTAAGCAAGTATATGTTGACCGAATCCAACTTCGCACCTGAATACACATGATGACTTTCCATATTGATAAAACTTTTGTGTTGTTTCTATTCATTCCCTATATTTTGAATCTATAGTTACTGTAAAGTATTTGCGTTTTAGACCATTAAAGCTTTGAATTTCTTTAAAATAATCTGAATTACCTGAAATAGTACGCAGCAAAATCATTTCATTCGCGGATGACATCGACCTCTTGACTAGCGTACGAACCATACAAGATTGCCCTATTCTACAAAAAGATCTCGAAGCACTTCATACGCGGTCCATAAAACCTCCCAAAATTCAACATCCAAAAATATAAAAGGTTATACGTCTGTGAATCGTTCGAGTTTACAGACTCTCTAGGATTTCAGCAAATTTCATGGGTAACGGGAGAGTAAGACATGGTTGTGTGGATTATCAGTAACTTGAAGTCTTCATGGTAGCGTTCTGTGGTAAACAAAAAGCCTTGCCGAAGCTTAGCACTAATTAGAAGTATCTTCGGTAGTCTCACAAAGCAACTAATCACAAAAATATTCAATACATGTATGAGGCCGACAGTGGAGTACGATTTCCAACCGTGATCGTCATGGTTACGAAAAACATGAACTTGGTGCAACGCGTATACCACAGCGCTACAAACATGGTGACGGGACTATAAAACTGGATATATGACCAGTGGATTGTAACTATGATCCTCTATGACTTTTCGTAGCGTCGTGTCAGTGGTGACTCGATCCTGCTGTTCAACATTCTGTATATAGTGCATCACCCACATGAACACCTGTTTCACGAGCAATAAGCACATAATAGCAGATCACAGGGCTACAAGATAATTATTCCACACTCTAGATGAAATTGTAGTAGGTTATTCTTTGCAATCCGAGTTTGTTTTATATGGAATGCTCTGCCCACACGTGCCGCTTCGGCGGTTCAATTACTTAAAACAAAACTTCCTTTTGTACTCGCTACGGAGGTACACATGCTAAAATCAAAACTTCCTTTGAACAGGTTGGTCGTACCAGCCTTATCCAACAGTGACATACGAGCGCTAGATGAAACTTGAATCATTTGTGTATCAAGCCTGAACATGTTCAAGGCTGAACTTGACAAGTATATGTCGACCAAATCCAACATCGCACCTGAATACACAAACTGACATTCCCACTGATAAAACATTTGTTTATTTATGCATTCCTTATATTGTTATTAGGTGGTTACTCTAAATATTTTGGACCATTGAAGCTTTGAATTACTTTGAACTTTGATTTAGGAAAATTACCAATAAAAATCACGAGCTCCATTCATTTAAACAAAACAGTGTGAATTTTTGGGAAATCCACAAAATGAAACATCTAATTTTCAATGGGAACCCATATATTCCGATGTTACCTATCTTTATATCGAGCCCATCATTCATTGCAGTGAATAATGCTCCCATGGTTCATTTAGAATAGCTGTCTTTCTGGAAGTATACTAACAAATATACGGAGAAAAAACCTTTTAAAGAACCCATTTCCGTGATCTGCAGCTTGAAAATCGAGGGACACAACGCTTGACACGAGGATTTTCGCTTTTGACAAGAGGTGATAATTTGTGAAATGCTTTTCCTGATGGGGATATTGCAGCGAAATATAAAAATTTGTTCAAGCATCCAGTACTCAATGTACTGACTGAAATCATTGGAAAGATGCGCAACACACTGCGCATCTGAGTTTCTTCTTGACTATATTGGTGATGGAAAGAGATTCAGCACACAATTGCTGGAAACTTTGTAATCTATCAAGAAAAAGTAAAGAAATTGACTGTGTTACATATTTTAGCCTTTCGCTGCTTGGACCTCTATGATTCACCATTAACAGATCACCCGCTCGTGGTTTCTAGGAAAGAATCCAGCAATAACTGCGCTTTGCCGTACATATCCGAAAGAATCTTGGCATCAGTATCGAATTCGTAGACAGACAAAAATAAGCATCTTCAGCGTCGCTGATCTTCTCTCAGCAGCTTATTAGACTCGAAAGTATGTTGGATATCCACGCATAAGATTTGTTTGCGAGGTACGTTCAACTTGGTTGTATTTCCCCACGCTCTGTTAAAAATTCATTACGAATTTTCGCTATTCTGTGAAATTACTGTAAAATAGACCAACTATTTTACTATATTATAAAAAGCAAATCGTTGATTATATTTCGTGCTGATCAATTACGCTTGTGATAAAATCAGTCTTTAATTTTTCTGGTACATTATCGTTACTCATACTTTTCGCTGTCAGATGAGTACAAATATTGCTTGCCTCAAAGGCAATTGCTACAAAAAAGTGGTCAGGCGTATTGAGTGGACAGCTGGAAAGCGTTGTGCTTACCCTAGCTGCTCTAGCATACATAAATCTCACTATGGGATTTATGCAAAGTACCGCTGGTTGCAGTGGTATTGCAGCTGCTGCCATAAGGCTGCCAGTGACAGTGCTTCTATTAATGTAAAACTTCAAAATATTGGAATATTGCCTGGCTCGTTGATCGTCGTACCCACTCAAAATTATGCATCTGTTTTGCGTGCAAATATGAGCCCGAGGACAACTGCAATCAAGGCGAAAGTTGACAAAGTTAGCCAGTTACACCGTCCTCCCAAGGAATTAATGTAAAGAGAACTTCGAAAAAAATTGCAAATAAAGTATCTAGATTAACTGCAGCCAAGGGGAAAGTCGAACAGGTTAGAAAGGTAACACGTCCACCCAGGCAAATGTAGCTGGATCCTCCAAGAAGCGTACCAAGACCAGTAAAGGTCGGTACACCAAAACTGCAAAATTCAATTGATGCCGGTTCACATGTGCTAGACAAAATAATCCAGAAATTGAATGGTTTGCGTCAGCAAATTTAAACACTGCACCGCAATTCCTCTGCTCAAAAATCTAGAACTAGAAATGTACTCGTTTGTAACTGAGCGGGACCGTTTATTAAGGAATTAAATTCTCGCAGAGATCTTGATCGCAGGTGTATAAACGATCTTCTCTGAATGGTGGGTCTGAAGCCTTCTACTTCCACATTGCGAATCCACCGTGTAGGAAGATGGAGGATGAGTAACTGCCCTCGACCAATCCTGGTTTAATTCAAATACCAGGCGGATCGGGATGCATTCCTGGCACGGGCTGAGCATGTCGCCAACTAAACGCTAGATAAACTTCAGGTGAAGCCCGATAACCCTACGTCCGGGATTAAGCAAAATTTCTCTGATTCAAATAGGAGAAACTTAGCAGTGGGAGCATCGGTCGTTTTTAACCCGGATGCAGCGCAAAACGCTATTTAGTCACAGACGAGCATACCTAACAGCACTTGCCACTAGTCTTGCTGTCCGGCCCAAATGGCGTTGATTGTCTTAGTGCGAATTACGATGGCACCCGAGCAGGTGACTCCAGTATTTGCTTCTCTTCTATGGATGCGGTCTCAATTGTCAGGCAACGGTCCGTTACCTTAACGCAAGAGGCTGCCGAAACTGATGCTCCTGCTCTAAGTAGCACGCCAAAAAATGTGCAGCTTCCTCAGGTGCTTTGACCCAGGGCCAAACAGGATTAGTTTCAGAAGCACGAATAACCTGTGCCCAAGTATTGTGTGCAAATGTATACAGCATAAGGAATAAGTGGACTGAACTTTCTCTCCGCGTGTCTCAGTTACACCCAAGGGTTATTGCGCTTTTTCAGACCTGGCTGTCTGCGATTGATGAGGTGCCGGTAAACATCAGCGAACAATCAATCTCGTCATAAGATTCGATAGACCGGGCGATAGGAGAGGCGGTGGCGTTGCACCGCTCTTGGAGTATGGTTTGCATGCATGGGTACAGGTATATCTCTAGCCTTTGAAAACGTTCAAGTTGTTACGACTATCTTGACTTGCTACAAGTCATCCCACGCAATTGCTTTTGTCTACGTCACAACCAGTGCATTCCAACAGGAGAATGCACAGCTTATTGAGACACTCTACGGTTTGTTTCACTTAGCTTCCAGCTCCCTTATCTTGGGTGATTTCAACTTCCCAGACATAGATCAGCCTGCCCCCACTGGTGTGGTCACTCAGCAATGTGACACCTTTCTCGAATGGCTACATAATCATGCGTTGCACCAGCATTTGAATGATCCTACAAGGTTTCGTCATGGATGCACTCTATCTACTCTTGACTTGGTATTGACGTCCCAGCTAGAAGCCATTAGGTATTTCAAGTACCTACCGCCGCTCGGTAGAAGCGATCACGTAATGATAAGCTTCGAAGCTATATTGCGTTTTCACGAACATTTCTCTCGTCCTAGACGCAATTTTATGCTTGTAGACTGGGTTTTACTCCTGTATACTTCAAAATCTTCCCTTCAGTTATTTAGTGATTACAATGTAAGTGAAAACTGGCAAAGAATTTATAAGTTTTTAAACGAGTAACAAGACAATCATGCTCCGCTGCAGGGTTTGAGAAGGCAGCGAAGGCCAACTTGGTCGTCTCCTCGACTCCGTAGGTCTATCCGTAAACGGGATCGCATATGGCGGCAATTTAAGTTATCCATTACTTCTGGATCTCGGGCCAGTTACAAAACCGCTCGAGATTCCTGTGTTAAATTAAAGTGTGTGCTCAAACAGGATTTTGAGTTATCTTTAGCTAGGGATGCTAAATCCAACCCAAAAAGGTATTATAGCTACGCACAGTCAAAATGAAAAACTAGGAAAAGCATAGGAGATTTGAAACTGGAGGACGGAAAAGTTGCTGATACCGACCTCTCTAATGCGACTGCCTTCTCAGAGTTTTTAAGTAGCGTTCAACGACAGGATAATTCTGTAAACACACCGTCATGTCTGCTTGGCCTGACACCTGGTGTCCATGTATTAGATGAGTTGTCCTTCAATGAGGCTGAGGTGTATGACGCTCTTATCCATGTTCGGGTCAACAAATCTGAAGGACCTGATGACATCTACTCAATTATGCTTTAACATCTTGCCTCAGTGCTCACCGAACAGTTTTGCCAGCTCTTTAATTCATGCCTGCAACTGGGCGTGGTTCCCTGTAAGTGGAGGAAAGCCATAGTTTTGCCACTACACAAGCGTGGTTGCAGGTCAACTATTGGGAACTATAGACCTGTCAGTCTGACTAGCATCGTCTCAAAAGCACTAGAAAAATTATTGCGTGACAAAATCTGTCAGCATCTTAGTCGGCATTCTCTGTTGAGTGTAACTCAACATGGATTTCTTATAGGTAGATCCTGCCTGACTAACCTTCTTTTTTTATCGATACTGCAACTAAAATGCCGGACGAAGGAAAGCCAGTCTGAGCCCTTTACTAAGATTTTAGTAAAACTTTTGATTCAGTGAGTCACCGCCTTCTAGAGATCAAGCTAGCAGCAAAAGCCATACAGTGTAGTCTACTTGCTTGGATAAAAACATTCCCAACAGGTAGGACATTCCGAGTTCGGGTTGGATCCACGTTGTCTAGCCAAACCGACATGATCAGTGGGATCCCTCAAGGCTCGGTACTCGGTACTCTTGTATTCCAAATTTTCATTGATGACTCGTCGTCTGCGGATTATGTGAAGTTCATCGGATCAACGGATGAAGATACCTTGATGCACGACCTTGAGCGGGTTATAAACTGATCATACCAGTGGGATCTCCCACTGAACCTTATTAAAAGAAAACTCTTATCAGCACTGGGTGATAAGATTTCGGTCCAGGTGTGCGGGAATTCCTTCAGTGTCTACGCCACACAGTGTGTTGAGTATTTGGGACTACTATTTAGGGCTGACTTCAAATAAGAGGACAATGTGCAGCTGCGGCTCAGCGTGCACGCAAGGTAATATTTTGGCTGAAATCAGTGCTATTGAGCATAAGACCCGATGTATTCCTGCCACTGTACAAGGCATTAGTTCGGCCGCATCTCGTATATTGTGTTTAGGCGTGGCGTCTTCACTAGAAAAAGGACATCATTCGACTTGAAAGCGTGCAGGGCCTCGCAACGTGCATGATTGAAAGTCAGCGAGGGAAACCGTACGCTGCGCGCCTAATGTCTCTCGATCTTTTCTTCATTATGCACCGTCGTTCAAGAGGTGACTTGATAGAAACCTTTAAGTTCTTGAAGGGTTTGAGTGGCTTGCCAATGAACGACTTCATTACATTCAGCCCCGAGCTGGGCACCCGGGGCCATTCACTTAAAATTGAGGATAAACGATGTCGGCTAGACTCCAAGAAACACTTTTTCAGCCTTAGGGTTGTAAACTTCTGGAACATTCTTCCAGAAGAACTTATATCCTGCAGTACTGTCTCGAGTTTTGAGCAGGGTATGGACCGCAACTGGGGTAAGTTTTTTTCATGAATACTATCCTTTATTACTATACAAGCTAAGATAGTTCACCTTTTATCGTTATCCCATAAATAAAGTAAAGGCTAGAGTTCTGTGTTTTTTATTTATTATACACGATGCTACTTTAGCTGACCTCTCACAGTGCTGGTGAAGAGAAACTGCTTTTTCTTTTTACAGCATCATTCATAACACGGTGCTTCCTTGATACAATCCGGATAATCTCTTGGCGTCGTGATCGTCGAAGATTTTTAATAGACAAAAAGAAAAAATTCTTGGCAGTGGTGGGTGTTTCTCTGCAGCTTTCCACCGAAAGAAATTCTGGAAGCTCGATTGGCTCGTTAGCCACATACTGTCCTGTGCAAACTGAACTGAACGAATTTACCTACGAATTTAACTCGCTGAATTTCTGATAAAGATTTATTTTGCAATTTATTTTGCAATTCATCTGATTCATCTTCCTTTCAAATTTTTGTTACCTATTACGTATTTGTCTTCCATAACTGAATACAATTACAATATTTATGCATAATGGGCCTCGTTGATACGATGATTAAACGAAATACATTTGCAAAATGTCGCAAGCATTGTAATGATGACGGTCCTGCCATCCAGTGTGATCGCTGTGATGCTTGTCAGCATCTGTAATGCACAAAACTCTCTAAGTCGTTCTACGATTCTTTGAAACAGCAAACAAATGAAGAAATATTCTTCTTCTGCGTTGCTTGTAGAGCCCGGCATCGGAGGGACAAACTTGCCGATAAACGCAATAGAAGAACAACTAAATCTTTTGTTCTCGACTAATCATGAAACCTGAAACCAGCTGAGGATCCCCCTAAGAAAACTACTTACGCGGAGGTAACAGCTAACGCTTCCATATCCTCAGTTCCGTATCCGTATTGTGCTATTGTCACTAGACTGCTACGCTTCGAGTCTCTACTGGAAACGGACTCCCCACCTGCTTGCACAAGTCCTACGGATAATCTAGTATTGCCAAGTGTGACTCGATCAACAAAATCACAAGCTATTTCACACGTAAAGCCACAACCAAACAACGCTGAAAACAGCCCGCAGTTCCAAAAGCTAATCACAAGAACACGCGATCCCTGACCATTGTATGCACAAATGTGCCGGATAGTGTGTCTCCATGCTTTCAAGCACGCAGGCAAGATGATGTGCAATAATGGCAATCTCTCTGTGCAAAACTGAAACTTGTAGACCCGGTTTCTTTAGTACGTCTTTCCAGACACCCAAACTCGCCTCTCACGGATGCCTCACGTCTACTCCAAATCACCCTTGACTCCCCGGAGAAGGTTGAATAGGTTTTGCTCTCGACCCACCTTCTCTGAAATACAAATTTGCCTGTTCGTATTTTTCCAGACGTTCCTTGGCTTTAGAGGCAGATGCAAAAGCAAGAAGGCTACGATTTGAAATTGGCAAACGATAAACGCAGCATTTTTGTCCACGGTGCGCCTGAACTTAAAGATGATGATTTTGCTAAGAACACTCTACACGACTGTTCTCAATGGTGCTACATCCAAGAAGTGCTTTGAAACGCCTTCCCACGTCCCCAAGCTACAAGGGTAATGCCCTCCGCATTCTGAAAATTACCTTCCAATCAGAAGATATGGTTATTACTGCTTTGCGCCTATGGTATGATAACAAACGCTTTGCACCTACAGAGGTCCGTCTTTGCTCTGCAGTTGACAAACTAAGACCTCTTCCGCAACCATCAGTCACACCCAGCACAAATCAGTCTGCTGACGAACTTCACACGACCGCTTCAAAAACTCCCCGCAGCCGTTTTCAGTGAATTTGGCGGAATAACTGCACACCCTATCACCACACAGCATAATCTACAATATCGCATCCTTTGATGCTGTTACACAAATGCTACTGGTTTCCTGAAAAAACTTCCGGAACTCCGCTACCGCCATTCCCTCTGCTAATGGGACCTAATAGCCATTACAGAGACGTGGTTATCAAGCGCAGTTCATGCTGCGGAACTAACCTTTCCAAATATGTCATTACTTGTTGTAACCGTACAAGAAGAGGAGGTGGAGTGCTGTTCCATCATCACGAATCGCTTCGCTGCGAACAATTATCTGACCCTGCGTTGGTTTACTCTGATGTTCTTTGGTGCCAAATCTCACTCAAGCGAGACAGTATTCTCTGGATTGCAGTTGTGTATAGATCTCCTAGTAACACCTCACAGCTCTATTCCTCCTTTCTGTCATCACTTCGAAATGCTTTAAATAAAAGATTCTCCCACATACTGATAATGGGCGACTTTAACTGTCCCAGCCATTATGGTGAACATGCCTCCCACCCATTTGCCACCGCGTTGTCCGAAACATTGGCAACCTATCCATTATACAATCATTTTCATGAAGCTACTCGGTTTCAGGTCACGAATACACCATCCCTTCTGGATCTCATCATCACCATCGAAAAGTTAATGATTAAAAAACTTTCCTCTAACCCTCCCTTGGGCCACAGCGATCACGTTGTGTTGACATTCACCTTTGTCTCTTTCGTGAATTACTTCAACGAACCTCATCCTGAGAGCCGCTGGATTACTGATCTAGGCTGATTCCACCAATTGTTCGTAGCCAATTCATGGGATTTCTTAATGTTTGACAAGATCGATTTGGTAAGGACCACGTTTTCAAATCAGTGGCACGCGCTGCTACGTTTTGCGAGCCACGAAAATCACCTGCGTCGGAAGAACCCCAGATCATTTCTTCGCACCCAAACACGCAAAGCCATAGCACAGCGAAACTTGGCTTGGCGATGTTACCGGACAGGACAAAATGCAACTGACTGGGAAATATATAAGTCATTGCGAAATCATTGCACATCTCTCAGCCGCCAAGACAAATGTCAGTATGAAATGCACATCTGTAACTAGTTCTTGAATAACCAAACATTTTGTTCCAATTTGTGAATCCAAGACGGGTTGTTAAAGTTGGAATAACATCCCTAGTCAGCGCAAATGGTCTCACCTCAACAGCCTCGGAAGCTGCAAGCATGTTGTCTGAACACTACGCCCCAATTATCAACCCTATTTATCCTACAAACTCCTCCCATTTTTCTTCTTCCTCACATGACGTACACGAAATGCCAGAAATAATGTTTACATTCGATGCGGTCCACAAGAGGTTTTCATGTCTATGAAAATACTCTTCACCAGGTCTCGACAACATCCACCCTAGGATCCTGAAAGTAGCCGCATTGCACATATCTCATCTACTTGCCACGTATTTCCAACGTTGTATGGATTCCGTCACCGTCTCCCAAGCTTGGAAATAAGGTGTTATCACGCCTATCTTTAAATGCGGTATCTGGTCGAAACCCGCAAATTATCGCCCCATTGTCCTGTTGTCAGTCATTTCTAAAGTCATGGAGAGCATAATCTCTGACCACCTTGTTTCACATCTTGGAACAAATCGATTTTTCATCACACAACAACACGGCTTTCGCGACAACCGTTCATGCACTTCCAACTTGCTTCTCGTACGGGATGCCTGGACGAAATCTGTGGACGAAGGCATTGGAGTGGATGCAGTATTTCTGGATTTCTCCAAGGCATTCGACCGCGTCGACTACGGCATTCTTTTACTTAAACTCGCTGCCTGCGGCGTTGGGTAATCCTTATAGTCCTGGATTAAGTTCTTTCTTCGCGACCGCTCCCACTGTGTTCGTGTGCGTGACTGCTATTCTGCCCGCTTCCCAATCAAGTGCGGTCTGCCACAAGGCTCCGTTATTGGTCTTCGACTCTCCATCATTTTCGTCAATGATATTGGTCAGAACATTGAATTGCCGTTCCTCCTATTTGCGGACGATGTCAAAATCTGGCGCTCACTCAAATCGCCAAGAGATTCACACTTTCTACAAGATGACTTAGATGGTTTACACAGATGGTCTTTAAGGAATCATCTTCCATTTAACACCTCCAAGTGTAGCGTTCTCCCCATCCGAAATCAGATCCGGTCGCTTACAGTTTGGGATCGAAGTACTTCAGAGTGTTCGACAAGAAAAGGATCTCGGTATCGTCATCCAGCACAATCTCGTTTGCACGAGCCTCAGCAGTAGCCAATCGCAACATTGGCTTACTTTGCCGCGCTTTAGGCAGGTTTAACCGGTTTCTCTTCCCGACACAGCTGAATGTCTACGTCCGTCCACACTTGGAGTATGCAGTACAGGCTTGGCAGGCTTGGCTATGCAAAGACGCGTCCCTTCTCGAAAAAGCCCAGTGACGTGCGACAAAGCTTGTCCGTGGTATGCAAAACATGTCTTACGAGGAATGGTTACGCAGTTTAGATATATTCTCCGTTACCTACCGTCTTCACCTCGGTGACATGTTACTTACCCACCAGATCTTGACTGACCCCTCTAATCCATGAAACTCCATATTCGTTCCCTCTCCAAGCACTAACCTCAGAATACATGAGATCATACTGTTACATCAACAGAGCAGGCTTGAACGTCGACATAGCTTTTCCTCTGTGAGAGTTTGCAGTCAGTGGAACACTCTTCCAGGCACGCTTTTAAGGCCGCTTCTCTTGGTTCATTGAAAGGTCTCCTTGATTCTCACCTCCATGAAATCTCCCACTCCCAAGACACAAGTACCCCATAAACACTATGTACATTTTTTACAAACACTTACCGCATTTATACATACATATACACACATATATATATTCGATAAGGTTTCAATTTTGTGTGCACTAAATGATACTGAAACTATATATAGCGCAATTTCAAAATGAAACTTCACAGCTTATTCGTTCAATTTGTAGATTTTTATCAGCTAATTATAATCGACCTTCGAAGCGCGGCTATTTATTCATTCATATCGCGCGTTTGTCATGTCGGACGGAAAGTTAATTCGCCAGTTTTCTGGCATCGACAAGATGTATGTCATTAAAAGAGGTATGTCTTTCGTACGTCATGGTATTTCCAGATGGCCGTACTCAAAATGTACACTGCGAAAAAATCAGTAAAAGAATAAGCGCTTTATGCTATGGATTGGACGAATCATACATTGACGTGGTAAGGGATTTTGATCATATCCATATTACCCAACTTTCTACCGTTTACCCTCCTTCTATATATTCGTAATCCATTCATTAGTTATTACACATCTATCGCACTTAAACTCTTATCGTCGATTCACCTTTTCCTTGTGAATTCCATGAAATTAACGTTTTTTATTCATGTCGTAATTTTTCTTTTGCATCCCTTTTTTGGCATGTGCTGAAAGGGGTACTACAAGGCTTCTGCTATCAGGTCTTGGCAGTTGAAATCTTTTGATGAACTTGATAAGTTCCTTCTCAAATTCATATGATTAATAAATGCAAAATGATTGCCGCCCAGACTGAATTACAAGCAATCCATTTTGATTTTCTGAAAAACCGATTGTTACTGAAATATTACCCACATGTTCAAAACGGATAAAAATCATAATTTGCACTCATTTTTTTCACCCATGAATTAAAATATTTTCGCTTTCGTGCCAGGATTAGCCTACCAGCATCCAATGTTGCGAAAATTTTTTAATGGCATTGACAAAAATTTTATGCTACAGCAATAACGTATTTAGTGTAGCTACCAATGAAAATTATTTATGAAGTCCTTTCAAAGTGTTTTATAGGAATTCTGCTTACCTAATATCTATTGACCGTATTCACACATTTTGAGCATTTTGCTGAAACATGATTGTTTATTAGGTTTTAGATATATTTATGACTGTAATCCTGCTTGTTGACAATGTCTGTCTGGTTCACTGAGGTATATAAGATTGCACCTTTGTTGGAATGCAGTCACTTTCATAATCAGTTTTCAATATTTTAGTTAATTTGATCTCAGTTTTACGTTTCGTGGCCCAAGTATTGTTTGGAAATCCTAATAGCTGTTATATCCACTACTACAATAAATAACAAGTATATAGATTAATTCGGAGCGACTTCTCATTTGCACCTCTACGATAGTACAGCATCACGTGTTAATAGTCTATAACTTAATCAGGTCCATGCACTGGCTCCTCCTTTCGATCAAACTTTTTTAGTAATATTCTTTTTCTTTCATTAGGATGCCGTAACGAGGCGCGTTGTCACGGGTCTATATCCTGGCGTCAGCACGACAGAGTTGGATAATTTGGCTGCCGAAGTGTGTGCAAGTATGATCACCCGTCATCATGATTACGCTACATTGGCTGCTCGGCTGGCCGTTTCCAATCTACACAAAACAACCAAAAGTAAATTCTCCGAAGTTATGGAAGACCTGCACTCCTATGTGAACGAACGAACAAAGAGACATTCCCCACTCATTGCCAATGACGTCATCGAAATTATACGAGAAAATGCCGACCGATTAGATTCAGCAATCGACTATAATCGCGATTTCTCTTATAGCTATTTTGGATTCAAGGTAAATTGTTTAGAACACTTTTCAACCTCATTTTCTTCATCGATTATGCATTCATATCGGTCATTTTCAGACACTTGAGCGATCATATTTGCTGCGTTTGAATGGAAAAGTCAAAGAACGCCCACAGCACATGTTAATGCGAGTTTCTGTCGGAATTCACAAGTCTGACATAGATGCTGCTATTGAAGTAAGATTCCGTGCTTGTTAATTTTCCTGTGCAGACGTATAAACTTATGTCAGAAAAATGGTTCACTCATGCTTCGCCAACATTATTCAACAGCGGTACTCCCAGACCACAACTTTCGAGTTGTTTTTTGGTTACAATGAAAGACGATAGCATCGAAGGTATTTATGACACCCTTCGTGAATGTGCTATCATTTCCAAAAATGCTGGCGGTATCGGCATAAATATACACAACATACGAAGTATGGGCACTTACATCGCTGGAACAAACGGTGAATCTAACGGTGTCGGTAAGTAATAAAACCTATTACCCATATTTTGTCACGTATGTCCTGTTTTCGCCTTTCTTGTCCATTACAGATATCATCGTGAAACATTTACCGTCAATGGCACCAAATTGCGGCCGAGTTGTCGCTAAACTATGGTTGTCATTATTGGTTTCAATAATTCCTATTTTGGTCTGCATCACAATGTCTAAACCCGTGTGCAGCCACCTTCGCTGTAATTTTGCCAGACCCATGGAGATCAGAGGTTGACGCTCGGCCATATGACTACATACTTAAATACTGCAGATGTCATCGGAAACGCGCTTATATGATCCGTCTATATTTACTAAACTTTGCCCCAAATATTTCGAACCGCTACTTTTTGCGCTGCTCCGGTGATCTTGTAGCTGCCGTTTCAGGATATGCGGGTGTTGGTATAGTGCTGAATTCACGTGCCGAATCCTGTCTAATCGATTGGATTCCTTGCAGGATGTGCGCAGTTACACTAGCCACTAGTATTAGACGAAACTCAAAATGTAATCAGAGATGCTTGTTTATTGTAGCAACTTACTAACACTTTACTTTACTTTTGTGCGGCCATCTCCTCCTGGAGGATAAGTAGTCTTCAATGAAGATTCTTGGGAATTTGGGTACAAAGCGGCGTCCCCAGCACCACTCGGCGTTTGTTCGAGTCAGCTTCTCTCTAGCCTTTGCACAACCAAGTGCACCTGCAAGGCAGCAGGGAGTTGACAGAAAGAGGTGGTGTGCACCAAACTAACCGTCTGACGCTGTGCTCCATATTTTCCCCTCAAGGGCCTTTTCTCTGAGCCGTTCCCGTCATCGTATCCCGCCGGCAGAAGGGGTTTAAAATCAGACTTTTTCCTCCGCTAGATAAATGCCTCCCAGGCTACGATCTCCTCTGCCCAAGCAACAGGTTTTTAGGGGAAGTCATTCGGCCTCTCCTGTTGGTAGAAGCAGTTCCAATCCACCGGGCTCGGGGAGCCACCCGTGCAGGCCAGAAGCTGGACTTGGTTGTCAGAGGCTATTTGAGACGCATACCATATGAGAGCATTTTATAAACAGTGGGAGCTTATCCCCACTACCACCCCCTTCAATGACCACCTTTGGAACCCCCGACTAACAACAATTTCGACAACAAGAAGAACGCCTTCTACGACTATCTATATGCTCTTTTGAGACGTGTAAAAGCTCCGACCGTAGCATTCCGTAACGTAGGTCACCTCTGGTGTCAGAAAGGACTGTCTCTGTTACTCAAGAGTAGAGTCTGAACAGCGACCGTTCGGGCTGTATTACTGTAGGGGTGCGAAACTTGCACCTTGCGTTAAGAACACATTCAGCGTCTCCAAGTATTTTACAACCGATGTCTTCGCAACATTCTAGGAGTTTGCTGTTGCAACCGCATACGCACCCATGCTCTCCGAAATAAGTTGTTCGGTAGTAATGTTGATAAAGAGAAGCAGATCAACCTACACCGGCTACGCTGGTTGGGTCACGTTTTACAGATGCCGGGCCAACGAGTTTCGAAACGGATTCTTTTTGCGACGCCACATCACGATTGGCGTAAATCTAGTGATGGCATAGGTAGTTAAAATCCCTTACTAGTTGCCTTTCCAAAGTCAGCGCAGCACGTCTTCTATCCTGGTGTCCCCGCGATCAGATATCGCAATGGCTAGTTACGATACAGGATAAGTCCCGAAACCGTGTCCAATGGCAGTCTTGCACTAAGCATCTTGGAATGTTTACTTAACCTTGTATGTTGTCAAGCGGAGTGACGCGAAAAGCTTGTTATGATGCATGGCGATGAAAGCCGCAAGAAAGCTGCCGTGCTGATGTCGCTCTGCTCGTTCACGAATCTTGTTTGCATGCATGTTCTATTCTAGGTGTATGCACCCCATCCCAGTTTGTTTGTGCTTACTCTTCTATAGAATCCGTAGCTATTTAAGTCCGACCCTTCCCCATCTTTTAAAAATTTTTTTCAATGTTGTGTGACAGTTAAGCATTCGATACATGCTACCGGTTTAATTCTGTCTATGATGATGATGTAGATGTCATCCCTTTTTAGTTCATCCTTTGGAGTTTTTGGTTCTTGAGGTTTTAATTTATATTCCGAGAATTGGTATATGTCAGTTCTAAACTCGCGATGTTGTGATGGGTGTCATTTTAATTTATGGTCGAGCATTCTGACTGACTTGTGCTAGTGATGTCCACTGATTTGTGTATTTGATAGCCAGCATTCGGTGGCGATACCGTTTCGGTACTCTAGTTCGTATAATTTTGCGTTGGGACGTCACCAAGTCATCCACTTTTTGACTAGAAGCTTGTATTTTACTGCTTATGCTGCTGATAATTAAAGCACTGATGGAAAGTATTTTAAGCAAGTTATTCACCATTTTCTTTGTGTATACCTGTCACTTGTATCAGTTGTCCACATAAAACTGAAAATTTTGACATTTTCGAACATTAATTTTCTTAACACGATAGCCATGTCACAGTTCGCTGCAGATTTTCTGCTCTTTGCACTTATCGAGTATAGGCGTTTATTTGCTGGAATTCGGATAAGCAGAAGATTTGTACGCAATGCGAAACTTTGTAGTCAATTACAGACAACAAATGCTTGTCTCAAATACTTTTCTATTTAATGTTCTTAGTCAGCAATAGTAGAAACGAGCAGACTAATCGGAAATGTTTGAATTTATTGGTGTAATCCTGATAGTTTTGGGTAATTTTGTTGTTACGTTACTGAGGATATGATTCAGAGTAATTATGAAAACCTAAATTTAAAAAATTGTGCTTAAATGCTCATTTGCATGCATTTCCATCACACCCCACGACCGGTTTCGTGCTGTTTGCACTTATCAGGTAGAGACAGTAAGATCAGGATCCGCATACGCTTGAAACAGTGGAGGAATGGTAAACAAGTAGCACTTGTATGTCGCTGTTGGATAAGGCTGGTACGACCAATCTGTTCAATCACGTGTCCAAAGACGTATAATGGGGTTAAACCCATAACCATGAGCCAAAATGCTTATTGGACATATGTGATTGAACAGGTTGATCGTATCAGCCTTATCCAACAGTGGCATACAAACGCCAATTGTGCTCAAGTTATTCGTATTCATAATTTTGATGTTATGGCGTCGGCAAATACCTTACAATTTTGTGCATTAGTGACATTTATGGAGACGTCATTTTTCAGGCTTTATCAATGTTTTGATCTGGAAGATGATAACGACTCTATAGATTTTGCTGGTATTCTATTATCTTTATGAAACCCTCTCAAAACCATCCGTTCCGTCAATATTTTCCGTTTTTACCAGTCGCTTTTCACCAGACAAAGGGTGTAGATTTTCCGTTGCACGTATCACGTTGGTCGCTATCTAACCAGGTCAATAGTGGCGCTAAGCTTCTGTTATGTCGCTGCGTAAACTAGTTTAGTGACGCGTGTTGAATGAAATATTACTCCCGAAATTCTTCGAATGAAGTCCAATTTTGTGAAGCCGTGGTCTCTTTATATAATAAAATAGAATTCGTTTTTATCACTGTTTTTGAACTGCATATCTTAGTACTTTACTGCCCATCTCCTTTGGTACTTGTTATATAAGTGCATTCTATGATTGTGCACCACTTATCGTGCCTCTAGGCTTGTGATTTTATACGTAACCGTATTATCTGCTGTGAATCTTCACGTATCATTCTAGTGTGTTTATGCACTCAGTGATTACAGCCACGCGAGTAAAAAAACGCTTCTTCTCATTTGATATGTGTCGCTGGCGACTTTGCGCCGCAATCATTTGTGGTAAACGTCATGCATTATCGAGGCAGTGTCTACTTTATGCGTCGTGATTTTCTATTTTATCTGGAATTAAGGCTTATTGAATTTTTTATCCACTAGTGCCAATGTTGCGTGTTTTCAACAACACCGCGCGCTATGTGGATCAAGGTGGTAATAAGCGACCCGGTGCGTTTGCCATCTATCTGGAGCCCTGGCATCCTGACACACTTCAGTTCATTGAGATGCGAAAAAATACAGGCGCCGAAGAAGTGAGAGCTCGGGATTTATTCTATGCCTTGTGGATTCCGGATATCTTTATGCGGCGGGTTGAAGCGGATGAAAACTGGACTTTTATGGATCCACATGAATGTCCAGGTCTACCGGAATGTTGGGGTGATGCATTCGATGAACTGTATTTGAAATATGAACGAGAAGGAAAAGGCAGACGAACTGTGCGAGCTCAGGAAGTTTGGTAAGCAGGCGTCCTCACATGTTCACGTATGACAGCAATTTATAAATGAAATCGTGTATTTATTTTTCCACTGGTAATGTGCGACACTCGGTGCTCATTTGTTCTAATACCCATTTCTTTGCTTGCTTGGAAACTGACTGTATCACATGCTACAGGACATTATCTGTCTATGTGCTTGCGCTCTTGTCACACCTATGAACGGTAGACTACCAAGTTTCCTCTGCGCGCTCATGCAAATTCAGTTTTAGTGTGTTTTGAATTGGACAATCTAGATGAATATTAGTTATTATTTCTCTCTTCGATATTACCACATCACTCGGTGCTTTGTGTTTATTGTGTAATTTAATATACTTGAGAAGATGCGTATTGTGTAGCCTGGAATCGCTTTGTGTCGCATTTTCCATCCTGTGATACATTTCCACCAATGCCAACCTTTGAGTGCTGCACAACTATTGAACTGCGCGATGATTTTCTCTTCTGCCACATCTTTTTGCTGAAGTACATTCTAAATTGATAATCAACCCTTTCCAACATGAGGTTCGTGTGAAACATTCACTTCACATTTTTATTGGTTTCGGTACTCATCGTCCACCTCAATATCACGAATCATTTCACTGTTTGGTTGAATCGTGCTTACGGTTGAAGTGATTTGCAAATCTTTCACTAACAAAATAGACTCTTCCATTTACCTTTCTGTTATGTATGTATGTATGAACGCACAAGTCTGGTCCAAGCAAAGTGTCACACAGTCAAAGACTGCACATTGGCGAAGATACTGTCAGGTTGTCCAGGCCTAGACAGGTACGAGACAGGAAATTAAAAATAAAGTTGATAATGAGACTTGAGCGTTTTTAAGCTTGCAGCTCACTACCGGTGGACAATCAAGTTATCAAGGTGCTAGCCGCACAGCACAGAAGTGCTGCACGATTACACATCCAACAACCAAGTATGGTGAATAACTAAATCTACTCCAGCACACAGCCTATTGCCACCCATGCTTATTCAAACTTTAAATCAAACTCTATGCATGTATAAAATCACAAGCCTAGAACCAGTCAAAGTGCTGCACGCTGTCTGAGATACTGTCAGGCCGCCCTTGCCTAGATAGGAATGAAAAATAGAAAATAGTAGTGCGATCCTAAGATGCATCTGCAGCTCACTATCTGTGGCATATCGCTTTAGCACGGTGTTACATGCGCATTATAGAAGTTTTGCACATCCTTCGTTATTGGACAGTGAATAAAAACAACATTAAAATGAATTGCTTTAAAATGCATGAGAATTTCAGTTCTGATCGGTATTTTGTTGCGATTAATGCATCAACCTGGACGCCTGTTTTAAGTGTATGGCCACCCTGTTGCACTGTCATTTTATTTTAGGCATTCGATCATAGAGGCTCAAATTGAAACTGGCACTCCCTTCATGTTGTACAAAGATGCATGCAACCGAAAGTCGAACCATCAACACTTGGGCACAATTCGGTGCAGCAACTTGTGTACCGAAATTGTCGAATACACTGCACCGGATGAGACCGCCGTGTGCAATTTGGCCTCGATTTCGCTCGGTCATTTTGTCGACCCGGAAAAGCGTGAATTTGACTTTGAAAAATTACAATATGTCACCCGAGTGGTTACAAGAAATTTGAATCGTGTGATTGACGTGTCGTTCTACCCGGTTGAAGAAGTAAGTGTTTTGTGTTGCTTTATGAATGAAACAGATGTTAACCCCAAACGTGGGTTAATGTTCGGTGTGTTGGCGACTTGTGTACCCCGTTTAATGCAAGACATACCTAGAGCTGAAAACGTTGTCTAGAGTTTCCCGAGTGCTAACTTAGGTTACACCTCGTTTTCCGTTTGCTTCATGGAAACGCTAAAACAAAAATGATGAATTGTGCGCTACGACCATCTGACAGTACATCAGGCTGTTGTGTGTTCGCTGAGCTGGCATTATAACAGTAGGACGTTTCGTCATCAAGCTAGATGACATCGTCAGCTGAGCTTCTTGCGAAGTACATCAGGCTCGCAACACTATTTTCTCTTGCATTAGAAATAAATTAACAAGTTTTTATTGCTCATATTAGCCACCACAGTTACATTTCTATTTTCCCCCTCATATCTATCTAGGCCTGGGCGACCTGACAGTATCTTAGCCCACGTACAGTCTCTGACTGTGCGGCACTTTGCCTGGATCAGGCTTGTGCTTTCATACCATACATTTCGGGACCGCAACATAATAGCAACCATGTTTTTGTTTAGTATTGCCCCCATCAACGCATAGAACTAAGTTTTAGTGGCAAAGCAGAACTAACGTCCAGCTTCGTAACTTTTTTGTCTTGTTTTGTGCGCAGAATTTACTGAATGTAGTGCAGAGTGGAACTTGCCACGCTTAGAAACGTCGTTACCCCTGATTGCCATTGTTTCGTTTATCGCCATTGCGTCAATTGCCTTTTTCAGGCACGAAGATCCAACCTTCGTCATCGTCCCATCGGCTTGGGTGTCCAGGGTCTGGCCGATGCGTTCTTGCTCATGCGCTATGCCTTTGACAGTCCGGAAGCAGCGGCGCTGAACAAGCGCATTTTTGAAACGATCTACTTCGCCGCGTTGGATGCTTCGTGTGATCTAGCCAAGGAGTTGGGTCCTTTTGAGACGTATGAGGGTTGTCCCGTTAGCAAAGGTATCTTGCAACCTGACATGTGGGGCGTAGACACCGAAGAGTTGAGTAAAATTTCTGGTTTGGACTGGTCTGGTCTGCGCCAACGCATTAAACAGTAAGTTATATAAATTTTCATTTCTAATTAGGTTTGTTTTATCGATCTTGATAATAATTATTTAGCTCTCATTCATTTTCTGCCATTTGTATGGCGATTTCATCTATTAGCTCAATCGATGCCACAAAACATAACATTTCAGCATATCCATTTGGGTTTTACTATTATTGCCCGCGCCTTAACCCGTCTTTCAGGATGGTTTCGCCCTTAGTTTCATTGTCTAGTCTTTGTAGGGCTGAGTTGTAAAGCAAAAAACGCTTCTGTCTGATCCAATAATTTGTGTTGCGCTTTGCACCATATTGGTCGTTTTCACCTTCTTTAAGGCTGGCTTGCTGTACAGAAATTGTAGGCATGACGTTACTATTATGATATTTACTTCGAACCGAAGACAGCGGTTGTCGTATGCTTTGAGACGTTGATATTGTTCTTTACACAAGGTCCAAGTTTCGCATAAAGGAACATTATGAAATCTGTTCAAGGAAATGCCATCTTCAACCTCCAGCCCGAAGCGGAGGATATGCACTGCTGATGAGCTCAACTAAGAGCGAAACTCGAGTCCAGTGCTTCCATTATGGACCGTCGTGATCAACTTTGTGAATAGTTCGATGGGCTTGGTACGGATGAGTAGTCACAAACATAAACAACATATTCAGGATATGTCCCGAAACCGTTTTCAATGGCGGTCTTGCACTAAGTTTATTCTTGGAGTGTTTGCTCAACCTTGTATGTTGTAAAACAGAGGGACGAGAAAAGCTTTTTATGATGCATGACAGTGAAAGCCGCAAGGAAGCTGCCATGCTGATGTCACTCAACTCGTTCACGAAACTTGTTTGAATGCATGTTCCATTCGAGGTGTATGCACCTCTACCCAGTTTGTTTATGCTTACTCTTCTATAGAATCCGTAGTTATTTAAGTCCCACCCTTCCCCATCTTTTAGGATTTTACTTTTTCATGGTTGTGTGGCAGTTAAGCATTCGGTACGCGCTACCAGTGTAATGCTGTCTGTGATAATGATGATGATGAACAACATATTCTCCAAAAATCGCGTAAACGTGTCTCCCATTTTGTTTCTCTGGCAGATACGGTGTACGCAACAGCCTTCTCTTGTCCCCGATGCCCACTGCTTCGACTGCCCAAATATTAGGCAACAACGAATCGATCGAACCGTTCACCAGCAACGTCTATACCCGTCGTGTTCTCAGCGGTGAATTTCAAATTGTCAACCCGTACTTGCTGGACGACCTGAATCGCTTGGGTCTGTGGTCGGAAGAGCCGGATAATCTCTTGGCGTCGTGATCGTCGAAGATTTTTAATAGACAAAAAGAAAAAATTCTTGGCAGTGGTGGGTGTTTCTCTGCAGCTTTCCACCGAAAGAAATTCTGGAAGCTCGATTGGCTCGTTAGCCACATACTGTCCTGTGCAAACTGAACTGAACGAATTTACCTACGAATTTAACTCGCTGAATTTCTGATAAAGATTTATTTTGCAATTTATTTTGCAATTCATCTGATTCATCTTCCTTTCAAATTTTTGTTACCTATTACGTATTTGTCTTCCATAACTGAATACAATTACAATATTTATGCATAATGGGCCTCGTTGATACGATGATTAAACGAAATACATTTGCAAAATGTCGCAAGCATTGTAATGATGACGGTCCTGCCATCCAGTGTGATCGCTGTGATGCTTGTCAGCATCTGTAATGCACAAAACTCTCTAAGTCGTTCTACGATTCTTTGAAACAGCAAACAAATGAAGAAATATTCTTCTTCTGCGTTGCTTGTAGAGCCCGGCATCGGAGGGACAAACTTGCCGATAAACGCAATAGAAGAACAACTAAATCTTTTGTTCTCGACTAATCATGAAACCTGAAACCAGCTGAGGATCCCCCTAAGAAAACTACTTACGCGGAGGTAACAGCTAACGCTTCCATATCCTCAGTTCCGTATCCGTATTGTGCTATTGTCACTAGACTGCTACGCTTCGAGTCTCTACTGGAAACGGACTCCCCACCTGCTTGCACAAGTCCTACGGATAATCTAGTATTGCCAAGTGTGACTCGATCAACAAAATCACAAGCTATTTCACACGTAAAGCCACAACCAAACAACGCTGAAAACAGCCCGCAGTTCCAAAAGCTAATCACAAGAACACGCGATCCCTGACCATTGTATGCACAAATGTGCCGGATAGTGTGTCTCCATGCTTTCAAGCACGCAGGCAAGATGATGTGCAATAATGGCAATCTCTCTGTGCAAAACTGAAACTTGTAGACCCGGTTTCTTTAGTACGTCTTTCCAGACACCCAAACTCGCCTCTCACGGATGCCTCACGTCTACTCCAAATCACCCTTGACTCCCCGGAGAAGGTTGAATAGGTTTTGCTCTCGACCCACCTTCTCTGAAATACAAATTTGCCTGTTCGTATTTTTCCAGACGTTCCTTGGCTTTAGAGGCAGATGCAAAAGCAAGAAGGCTACGATTTGAAATTGGCAAACGATAAACGCAGCATTTTTGTCCACGGTGCGCCTGAACTTAAAGATGATGATTTTGCTAAGAACACTCTACACGACTGTTCTCAATGGTGCTACATCCAAGAAGTGCTTTGAAACGCCTTCCCACGTCCCCAAGCTACAAGGGTAATGCCCTCCGCATTCTGAAAATTACCTTCCAATCAGAAGATATGGTTATTACTGCTTTGCGCCTATGGTATGATAACAAACGCTTTGCACCTACAGAGGTCCGTCTTTGCTCTGCAGTTGACAAACTAAGACCTCTTCCGCAACCATCAGTCACACCCAGCACAAATCAGTCTGCTGACGAACTTCACACGACCGCTTCAAAAACTCCCCGCAGCCGTTTTCAGTGAATTTGGCGGAATAACTGCACACCCTATCACCACACAGCATAATCTACAATATCGCATCCTTTGATGCTGTTACACAAATGCTACTGGTTTCCTGAAAAAACTTCCGGAACTCCGCTACCGCCATTCCCTCTGCTAATGGGACCTAATAGCCATTACAGAGACGTGGTTATCAAGCGCAGTTCATGCTGCGGAACTAACCTTTCCAAATATGTCATTACTTGTTGTAACCGTACAAGAAGAGGAGGTGGAGTGCTGTTCCATCATCACGAATCGCTTCGCTGCGAACAATTATCTGACCCTGCGTTGGTTTACTCTGATGTTCTTTGGTGCCAAATCTCACTCAAGCGAGACAGTATTCTCTGGATTGCAGTTGTGTATAGATCTCCTAGTAACACCTCACAGCTCTATTCCTCCTTTCTGTCATCACTTCGAAATGCTTTAAATAAAAGATTCTCCCACATACTGATAATGGGCGACTTTAACTGTCCCAGCCATTATGGTGAACATGCCTCCCACCCATTTGCCACCGCGTTGTCCGAAACATTGGCAACCTATCCATTATACAATCATTTTCATGAAGCTACTCGGTTTCAGGTCACGAATACACCATCCCTTCTGGATCTCATCATCACCATCGAAAAGTTAATGATTAAAAAACTTTCCTCTAACCCTCCCTTGGGCCACAGCGATCACGTTGTGTTGACATTCACCTTTGTCTCTTTCGTGAATTACTTCAACGAACCTCATCCTGAGAGCCGCTGGATTACTGATCTAGGCTGATTCCACCAATTGTTCGTAGCCAATTCATGGGATTTCTTAATGTTTGACAAGATCGATTTGGTAAGGACCACGTTTTCAAATCAGTGGCACGCGCTGCTACGTTTTGCGAGCCACGAAAATCACCTGCGTCGGAAGAACCCCAGATCATTTCTTCGCACCCAAACACGCAAAGCCATAGCACAGCGAAACTTGGCTTGGCGATGTTACCGGACAGGACAAAATGCAACTGACTGGGAAATATATAAGTCATTGCGAAATCATTGCACATCTCTCAGCCGCCAAGACAAATGTCAGTATGAAATGCACATCTGTAACTAGTTCTTGAATAACCAAACATTTTGTTCCAATTTGTGAATCCAAGACGGGTTGTTAAAGTTGGAATAACATCCCTAGTCAGCGCAAATGGTCTCACCTCAACAGCCTCGGAAGCTGCAAACATGTTGTCTGAACACTACGCCCCAATTATCAACCCTATTTATCCTACAAACTCCTCCCATTTTTCTTCTTCCTCACATGACGTACACGAAATGCCAGAAATAATGTTTACCCCCGATGCGGTCCACAAGAGGTTTTCATGTCTATAAAAATACTCTTCACCAGGTCTCGACAACATCCACCCTAGGATCCTGAAAGTAGCCGCATTGCACATATCTCATCTACTTGCCACGTATTTCCAACGTTGTATGGATTCCGTCACCGTCTCCCAAGCTTGGAAATAAGGTGTTATCACGCCTATCTTTAAATGCGGTATCTGGTCGAAACCCGCAAATTATCGCCCCATTGTCCTGTTGTCAGTCATTTCTAAAGTCATGGAGAGCATAATCTCTGACCACCTTGTTTCACATCTTGGAACAAATCGATTTTTCATCACACAACAACACGGCTTTCGCGACAACCGTTCATGCACTTCCAACTTGCTTCTCGTACGGGATGCCTGGACGAAATCTGTGGACGAAGGCATTGGAGTGGATGCAGTATTTCTGGATTTCTCCAAGGCATTCGACCGCGTCGACTACGGCATTCTTTTACTTAAACTCGCTGCCTGCGGCGTTGGGTAATCCTTATAGTCCTGGATTAAGTTCTTTCTTCGCGACCGCTCCCACTGTGTTCGTGTGCGTGACTGCTATTCTGCCCGCTTCCCAATCAAGTGCGGTCTGCCACAAGGCTCCGTTATTGGTCTTCGACTCTCCATCATTTTCGTCAATGATATTGGTCAGAACATTGAATTGCCGTTCCTCCTATTTGCGGACGATGTCAAAATCTGGCGCTCACTCAAATCGCCAAGAGATTCACACTTTCTACAAGATGACTTAGATGGTTTACACAGATGGTCTTTAAGGAATCATCTTCCATTTAACACCTCCAAGTGTAGCGTTCTCCCCATCCGAAATCAGATCCGGTCGCTTACAGTTTGGGATCGAAGTACTTCAGAGTGTTCGACAAGAAAAGGATCTCGGTATCGTCATCCAGCACAATCTCGTTTGCACGAGCCTCAGCAGTAGCCAATCGCAACATTGGCTTACTTTGCCGCGCTTTAGGCAGGTTTAACCGGTTTCTCTTCCCGACACAGCTGAATGTCTACGTCCGTCCACACTTGGAGTATGCAGTACAGGCTTGGCAGGCTTGGCTATGCAAAGACGCGTCCCTTCTCGAAAAAGCCCAGTGACGTGCGACAAAGCTTGTCCGTGGTATGCAAAACATGTCTTACGAGGAATGGTTACGCAGTTTAGATATATTCTCCGTTACCTACCGTCTTCACCTCGGTGACATGTTACTTACCCACCAGATCTTGACTGACCCCTCCCATCCACGCAACTCCCTATTCGTTCCCTCTCCAAGCACTAACCTCAGAATACATGAGATCATACTGTTACATCAACAGAGCAGGCTTGAACGTCGACATAGCTTTTCCTCTGTGAGAGTTTGCAGTCAATGGAACACTCTTCCAGGCACGCTTTTAAGGCCGCTTCTCTCGGTTCATTCAAAGGTCTCCTCGATTCTCACCTCCATGAAATCTCCCACTCCCAAGACACAAGTACCCCGTAAACACTATGTACATTTTTTACAAACACTTACCGCATTTATACATACATATACACACATATATATATATTCGATAAGGTTTCAATTTTGTGTGCACTAAATGATACTGAAACTATATATAGCGCAATTTCAAAATGAAACTTCACAGCTTATTCGTTCAATTTGTAGATTTTTATCAGCTAATTATAATCGACCTTCGAAGCGCGGCTATTTATTCATTCATATCGCGCGTTTGTCATGTCGGACGGAAAGTTAATTCGCCAGTTTTCTGGCATCGACAAGATGTATGTCATTAAAAGAGGTATGTCTTTCGTACGTCATGGTATTTCCAGATGGCCGTACTCAAAATGTACACTGCGAAAAAATCAGTAAAAGAATAAGCGCTTTATGCTATGGATTGGACGAATCATACATTGACGTGGTAAGGGATTTTGATCATATCCATATTACCCAACTTTCTACCGTTTACCCTCCTTCTATATATTCGTAATCCATTCATTAGTTATTACACATCTATCGCACTTAAACTCTTATCGTCGATTCACCTTTTCCTTGTGAATTCCATGAAATTAACGTTTTTTATTCATGTCGTAATTTTTCTTTTGCATCCCTTTTTTGGCATGTGCTGAAAGGGGTACTACAAGGCTTCTGCTATCAGGTCTTGGCAGTTGAAATCTTTTGATGAACTTGATAAGTTCCTTCTCAAATTCATATGATTAATAAATGCAAAATGATTGCCGCCCAGACTGAATTACAAGCAATCCATTTTGATTTTCTGAAAAACCGATTGTTACTGAAATATTACCCACATGTTCAAAACGGATAAAAATCATAATTTGCACTCATTTTTTTCACCCATGAATTAAAATATTTTCGCTTTCGTGCCAGGATTAGCCTACCAGCATCCAATGTTGCGAAAATTTTTTAATGGCATTGACAAAAATTTTATGCTACAGCAATAACGTATTTAGTGTAGCTACCAATGAAAATTATTTATGAAGTCCTTTCAAAGTGTTTTATAGGAATTCTGCTTACCTAATATCTATTGACCGTATTCACACATTTTGAGCATTTTGCTGAAACATGATTGTTTATTAGGTTTTAGATATATTTATGACTGTAATCCTGCTTGTTGACAATGTCTGTCTGGTTCACTGAGGTATATAAGATTGCACCTTTGTTGGAATGCAGTCACTTTCATAATCAGTTTTCAATATTTTAGTTAATTTGATCTCAGTTTTACGTTTCGTGGCCCAAGTATTGTTTGGAAATCCTAATAGCTGTTATATCCACTACTACAATAAATAACAAGTATATAGATTAATTCGGAGCGACTTCTCATTTGCACCTCTACGATAGTACAGCATCACGTGTTAATAGTCTATAACTTAATCAGGTCCATGCACTGGCTCCTCCTTTCGATCAAACTTTTTTAGTAATATTCTTTTTCTTTCATTAGGATGCCGTAACGAGGCGCGTTGTCACGGGTCTATATCCTGGCGTCAGCACGACAGAGTTGGATAATTTGGCTGCCGAAGTGTGTGCAAGTATGATCACCCGTCATCATGATTACGCTACATTGGCTGCTCGGCTGGCCGTTTCCAATCTACACAAAACAACCAAAAGTAAATTCTCCGAAGTTATGGAAGACCTGCACTCCTATGTGAACGAACGAACAAAGAGACATTCCCCACTCATTGCCAATGACGTCATCGAAATTATACGAGAAAATGCCGACCGATTAGATTCAGCAATCGACTATAATCGCGATTTCTCTTATAGCTATTTTGGATTCAAGGTAAATTGTTTAGAACACTTTTCAACCTCATTTTCTTCATCGATTATGCATTCATATCGGTCATTTTCAGACACTTGAGCGATCATATTTGCTGCGTTTGAATGGAAAAGTCAAAGAACGCCCACAGCACATGTTAATGCGAGTTTCTGTCGGAATTCACAAGTCTGACATAGATGCTGCTATTGAAGTAAGATTCCGTGCTTGTTAATTTTCCTGTGCAGACGTATAAACTTATGTCAGAAAAATGGTTCACTCATGCTTCGCCAACATTATTCAACAGCGGTACTCCCAGACCACAACTTTCGAGTTGTTTTTTGGTTACAATGAAAGACGATAGCATCGAAGGTATTTATGACACCCTTCGTGAATGTGCTATCATTTCCAAAAATGCTGGCGGTATCGGCATAAATATACACAACATACGAAGTATGGGCACTTACATCGCTGGAACAAACGGTGAATCTAACGGTGTCGGTAAGTAATAAAACCTATTACCCATATTTTGTCACGTATGTCCTGTTTTCGCCTTTCTTGTCCATTACAGATATCATCGTGAAACATTTACCGTCAATGGCACCAAATTGCGGCCGAGTTGTCGCTAAACTATGGTTGTCATTATTGGTTTCAATAATTCCTATTTTGGTCTGCATCACAATGTCTAAACCCGTGTGCAGCCACCTTCGCTGTAATTTTGCCAGACCCATGGAGATCAGAGGTTGACGCTCGGCCATATGACTACATACTTAAATACTGCAGATGTCATCGGAAACGCGCTTATATGATCCGTCTATATTTACTAAACTTTGCCCCAAATATTTCGAACCGCTACTTTTTGCGCTGCTCCGGTGATCTTGTAGCTGCCGTTTCAGGATATGCGGGTGTTGGTATAGTGCTGAATTCACGTGCCGAATCCTGTCTAATCGATTGGATTCCTTGCAGGATGTGCGCAGTTACACTAGCCACTAGTATTAGACGAAACTCAAAATGTAATCAGAGATGCTTGTTTATTGTAGCAACTTACTAACACTTTACTTTACTTTTGTGCGGCCATCTCCTCCTGGAGGATAAGTAGTCTTCAATGAAGATTCTTGGGAATTTGGGTACAAAGCGGCGTCCCCAGCACCACTTGGCGTTTGTTCGAGTCAGCTTCTCTAGCCTTTGCACAACCAGTGCAACCTGCAAGGCAGCAGGGAGTTGCCACAGAAAGATGGTGGTGTGCACCAACTAACCGTCTACCAGACTCTGTTTCAGGTCCTTAGGGTTTCTCCCGAAGCTTTCCCGCGATCGGGTATCCCGCAAGGCAGCGGAGGTTTAAAATCAGGGTTTTCCTTCCCTTAGATGAAATGCCCTCCCAGGCTAACGAGCTACATCTGCCCGAAGCAAATGGTTTTCAGGCGCCAGTCACTCGCCCTCGCCCCTCTCCTGTGGTAGAAGCAGTTCCGCCGGGCTCGGGAGCCACCCGTGCAGGCCAGAAGCTGGACTTGGTTGTCAGAGGCTATTTGAGACGCATACCATATGAGAGCATTTTATAAACAGTGGGAGCTTATCCCCACTACCACCCCCTTCAATGACCACCTTTGGAACCCCCGACTAACAACAATTTCGACAACAAGAAGAACGCCTTCTACGACTATCTATATGCTCTTTTGAGACGTGTAAAAGCTCCGACCGTAGCATTCCGTAACGTAGGTCACCTCTGGTGTCAGAAAGGACTGTCTCTGTTACTCAAGAGTAGAGTCTGAACAGCGACCGTTCGGGCTGTATTACTGTAGGGGTGCGAAACTTGCACCTTGCGTTAAGAACACATTCAGCGTCTCCAAGTATTTGACAACCGATGTCTTCGCAACATTCTAGGAGTTTGCTGTTGCAACCGCATACGCACCCATGCTCTCCGAAATAAGTTGTTCGGTAGTAATGTTGATAAAGAGAAGCAGATCAACCTACACCGGCTACGCTGGTTGGGTCACGTTTTACAGATGCCGGGCCAACGAGTTTCGAAACGGATTCTTTTTGCGACGCCACATCACGATTGGCGTAAATCTAGTGATGGCATAGGTAGTTAAAATCCCTTACTAGTTGCCTTTCCAAAGTCAGCGCAGCACGTCTTCTATCCTGGTGTCCCCGCGATCAGATATCGCAATGGCTAGTTACGATACAGGATAAGTCCCGAAACCGTGTCCAATGGCAGTCTTGCACTAAGCATCTTGGAATGTTTACTTAACCTTGTATGTTGTCAAGCGGAGTGACGCGAAAAGCTTGTTATGATGCATGGCGATGAAAGCCGCAAGAAAGCTGCCGTGCTGATGTCGCTCTGCTCGTTCACGAATCTTGTTTGCATGCATGTTCTATTCTAGGTGTATGCACCCCATCCCAGTTTGTTTGTGCTTACTCTTCTATAGAATCCGTAGCTATTTAAGTCCGACCCTTCCCCATCTTTTAAAAATTTTTTTCAATGTTGTGTGACAGTTAAGCATTCGATACATGCTACCGGTTTAATTCTGTCTATGATGATGATGTAGATGTCATCCCTTTTTAGTTCATCCTTTGGAGTTTTTGGTTCTTGAGGTTTTAATTTATATTCCGAGAATTGGTATATGTCAGTTCTAAACTCGCGATGTTGTGATGGGTGTCATTTTAATTTATGGTCGAGCATTCTGACTGACTTGTGCTAGTGATGTCCACTGATTTGTGTATTTGATAGCCAGCATTCGGTGGCGATACCGTTTCGGTACTCTAGTTCGTATAATTTTGCGTTGGGACGTCACCAAGTCATCCACTTTTTGACTAGAAGCTTGTATTTTACTGCTTATGCTGCTGATAATTAAAGCACTGATGGAAAGTATTTTAAGCAAGTTATTCACCATTTTCTTTGTGTATACCTGTCACTTGTATCAGTTGTCCACATAAAACTGAAAATTTTGACATTTTCGAACATTAATTTTCTTAACACGATAGCCATGTCACAGTTCGCTGCAGATTTTCTGCTCTTTGCACTTATCGAGTATAGGCGTTTATTTGCTGGAATTCGGATAAGCAGAAGATTTGTACGCAATGCGAAACTTTGTAGTCAATTACAGACAACAAATGCTTGTCTCAAATACTTTTCTATTTAATGTTCTTAGTCAGCAATAGTAGAAACGAGCAGACTAATCGGAAATGTTTGAATTTATTGGTGTAATCCTGATAGTTTTGGGTAATTTTGTTGTTACGTTACTGAGGATATGATTCAGAGTAATTATGAAAACCTAAATTTAAAAAATTGTGCTTAAATGCTCATTTGCATGCATTTCCATCACACCCCACGACCGGTTTCGTGCTGTTTGCACTTATCAGGTAGAGACAGTAAGATCAGGATCCGCATACGCTTGAAACAGTGGAGGAATGGTAAACAAGTAGCACTTGTATGTCGCTGTTGGATAAGGCTGGTACGACCAATCTGTTCAATCACGTGTCCAAAGACGTATAATGGGGTTAAACCCATAACCATGAGCCAAAATGCTTATTGGACATATGTGATTGAACAGGTTGATCGTATCAGCCTTATCCAACAGTGGCATACAAACGCCAATTGTGCTCAAGTTATTCGTATTCATAATTTTGATGTTATGGCGTCGGCAAATACCTTACAATTTTGTGCATTAGTGACATTTATGGAGACGTCATTTTTCAGGCTTTATCAATGTTTTGATCTGGAAGATGATAACGACTCTATAGATTTTGCTGGTATTCTATTATCTTTATGAAACCCTCTCAAAACCATCCGTTCCGTCAATATTTTCCGTTTTTACCAGTCGCTTTTCACCAGACAAAGGGTGTAGATTTTCCGTTGCACGTATCACGTTGGTCGCTATCTAACCAGGTCAATAGTGGCGCTAAGCTTCTGTTATGTCGCTGCGTAAACTAGTTTAGTGACGCGTGTTGAATGAAATATTACTCCCGAAATTCTTCGAATGAAGTCCAATTTTGTGAAGCCGTGGTCTCTTTATATAATAAAATAGAATTCGTTTTTATCACTGTTTTTGAACTGCATATCTTAGTACTTTACTGCCCATCTCCTTTGGTACTTGTTATATAAGTGCATTCTATGATTGTGCACCACTTATCGTGCCTCTAGGCTTGTGATTTTATACGTAACCGTATTATCTGCTGTGAATCTTCACGTATCATTCTAGTGTGTTTATGCACTCAGTGATTACAGCCACGCGAGTAAAAAAACGCTTCTTCTCATTTGATATGTGTCGCTGGCGACTTTGCGCCGCAATCATTTGTGGTAAACGTCATGCATTATCGAGGCAGTGTCTACTTTATGCGTCGTGATTTTCTATTTTATCTGGAATTAAGGCTTATTGAATTTTTTATCCACTAGTGCCAATGTTGCGTGTTTTCAACAACACCGCGCGCTATGTGGATCAAGGTGGTAATAAGCGACCCGGTGCGTTTGCCATCTATCTGGAGCCCTGGCATCCTGACACACTTCAGTTCATTGAGATGCGAAAAAATACAGGCGCCGAAGAAGTGAGAGCTCGGGATTTATTCTATGCCTTGTGGATTCCGGATATCTTTATGCGGCGGGTTGAAGCGGATGAAAACTGGACTTTTATGGATCCACATGAATGTCCAGGTCTACCGGAATGTTGGGGTGATGCATTCGATGAACTGTATTTGAAATATGAACGAGAAGGAAAAGGCAGACGAACTGTGCGAGCTCAGGAAGTTTGGTAAGCAGGCGTCCTCACATGTTCACGTATGACAGCAATTTATAAATGAAATCGTGTATTTATTTTTCCACTGGTAATGTGCGACACTCGGTGCTCATTTGTTCTAATACCCATTTCTTTGCTTGCTTGGAAACTGACTGTATCACATGCTACAGGACATTATCTGTCTATGTGCTTGCGCTCTTGTCACACCTATGAACGGTAGACTACCAAGTTTCCTCTGCGCGCTCATGCAAATTCAGTTTTAGTGTGTTTTGAATTGGACAATCTAGATGAATATTAGTTATTATTTCTCTCTTCGATATTACCACATCACTCGGTGCTTTGTGTTTATTGTGTAATTTAATATACTTGAGAAGATGCGTATTGTGTAGCCTGGAATCGCTTTGTGTCGCATTTTCCATCCTGTGATACATTTCCACCAATGCCAACCTTTGAGTGCTGCACAACTATTGAACTGCGCGATGATTTTCTCTTCTGCCACATCTTTTTGCTGAAGTACATTCTAAATTGATAATCAACCCTTTCCAACATGAGGTTCGTGTGAAACATTCACTTCACATTTTTATTGGTTTCGGTACTCATCGTCCACCTCAATATCACGAATCATTTCACTGTTTGGTTGAATCGTGCTTACGGTTGAAGTGATTTGCAAATCTTTCACTAACAAAATAGACTCTTCCATTTACCTTTCTGTTATGTATGTATGTATGAACGCACAAGTCTGGTCCAAGCAAAGTGTCACACAGTCAAAGACTGCACATTGGCGAAGATACTGTCAGGTTGTCCAGGCCTAGACAGGTACGAGACAGGAAATTAAAAATAAAGTTGATAATGAGACTTGAGCGTTTTTAAGCTTGCAGCTCACTACCGGTGGACAATCAAGTTATCAAGGTGCTAGCCGCACAGCACAGAAGTGCTGCACGATTACACATCCAACAACCAAGTATGGTGAATAACTAAATCTACTCCAGCACACAGCCTATTGCCACCCATGCTTATTCAAACTTTAAATCAAACTCTATGCATGTATAAAATCACAAGCCTAGAACCAGTCAAAGTGCTGCACGCTGTCTGAGATACTGTCAGGCCGCCCTTGCCTAGATAGGAATGAAAAATAGAAAATAGTAGTGCGATCCTAAGATGCATCTGCAGCTCACTATCTGTGGCATATCGCTTTAGCACGGTGTTACATGCGCATTATAGAAGTTTTGCACATCCTTCGTTATTGGACAGTGAATAAAAACAACATTAAAATGAATTGCTTTAAAATGCATGAGAATTTCAGTTCTGATCGGTATTTTGTTGCGATTAATGCATCAACCTGGACGCCTGTTTTAAGTGTATGGCCACCCTGTTGCACTGTCATTTTATTTTAGGCATTCGATCATAGAGGCTCAAATTGAAACTGGCACTCCCTTCATGTTGTACAAAGATGCATGCAACCGAAAGTCGAACCATCAACACTTGGGCACAATTCGGTGCAGCAACTTGTGTACCGAAATTGTCGAATACACTGCACCGGATGAGACCGCCGTGTGCAATTTGGCCTCGATTTCGCTCGGTCATTTTGTCGACCCGGAAAAGCGTGAATTTGACTTTGAAAAATTACAATATGTCACCCGAGTGGTTACAAGAAATTTGAATCGTGTGATTGACGTGTCGTTCTACCCGGTTGAAGAAGTAAGTGTTTTGTGTTGCTTTATGAATGAAACAGATGTTAACCCCAAACGTGGGTTAATGTTCGGTGTGTTGGCGACTTGTGTACCCCGTTTAATGCAAGACATACCTAGAGCTGAAAACGTTGTCTAGAGTTTCCCGAGTGCTAACTTAGGTTACACCTCGTTTTCCGTTTGCTTCATGGAAACGCTAAAACAAAAATGATGAATTGTGCGCTACGACCATCTGACAGTACATCAGGCTGTTGTGTGTTCGCTGAGCTGGCATTATAACAGTAGGACGTTTCGTCATCAAGCTAGATGACATCGTCAGCTGAGCTTCTTGCGAAGTACATCAGGCTCGCAACACTATTTTCTCTTGCATTAGAAATAAATTAACAAGTTTTTATTGCTCATATTAGCCACCACAGTTACATTTCTATTTTCCCCCTCATATCTATCTAGGCCTGGGCGACCTGACAGTATCTTAGCCCACGTACAGTCTCTGACTGTGCGGCACTTTGCCTGGATCAGGCTTGTGCTTTCATACCATACATTTCGGGACCGCAACATAATAGCAACCATGTTTTTGTTTAGTATTGCCCCCATCAACGCATAGAACTAAGTTTTAGTGGCAAAGCAGAACTAACGTCCAGCTTCGTAACTTTTTTGTCTTGTTTTGTGCGCAGAATTTACTGAATGTAGTGCAGAGTGGAACTTGCCACGCTTAGAAACGTCGTTACCCCTGATTGCCATTGTTTCGTTTATCGCCATTGCGTCAATTGCCTTTTTCAGGCACGAAGATCCAACCTTCGTCATCGTCCCATCGGCTTGGGTGTCCAGGGTCTGGCCGATGCGTTCTTGCTCATGCGCTATGCCTTTGACAGTCCGGAAGCAGCGGCGCTGAACAAGCGCATTTTTGAAACGATCTACTTCGCCGCGTTGGATGCTTCGTGTGATCTAGCCAAGGAGTTGGGTCCTTTTGAGACGTATGAGGGTTGTCCCGTTAGCAAAGGTATCTTGCAACCTGACATGTGGGGCGTAGACACCGAAGAGTTGAGTAAAATTTCTGGTTTGGACTGGTCTGGTCTGCGCCAACGCATTAAACAGTAAGTTATATAAATTTTCATTTCTAATTAGGTTTGTTTTATCGATCTTGATAATAATTATTTAGCTCTCATTCATTTTCTGCCATTTGTATGGCGATTTCATCTATTAGCTCAATCGATGCCACAAAACATAACATTTCAGCATATCCATTTGGGTTTTACTATTATTGCCCGCGCCTTAACCCGTCTTTCAGGATGGTTTCGCCCTTAGTTTCATTGTCTAGTCTTTGTAGGGCTGAGTTGTAAAGCAAAAAACGCTTCTGTCTGATCCAATAATTTGTGTTGCGCTTTGCACCATATTGGTCGTTTTCACCTTCTTTAAGGCTGGCTTGCTGTACAGAAATTGTAGGCATGACGTTACTATTATGATATTTACTTCGAACCGAAGACAGCGGTTGTCGTATGCTTTGAGACGTTGATATTGTTCTTTACACAAGGTCCAAGTTTCGCATAAAGGAACATTATGAAATCTGTTCAAGGAAATGCCATCTTCAACCTCCAGCCCGAAGCGGAGGATATGCACTGCTGATGAGCTCAACTAAGAGCGAAACTCGAGTCCAGTGCTTCCATTATGGACCGTCGTGATCAACTTTGTGAATAGTTCGATGGGCTTGGTACGGATGAGTAGTCACAAACATAAACAACATATTCAGGATATGTCCCGAAACCGTTTTCAATGGCGGTCTTGCACTAAGTTTATTCTTGGAGTGTTTGCTCAACCTTGTATGTTGTAAAACAGAGGGACGAGAAAAGCTTTTTATGATGCATGACAGTGAAAGCCGCAAGGAAGCTGCCATGCTGATGTCACTCAACTCGTTCACGAAACTTGTTTGAATGCATGTTCCATTCGAGGTGTATGCACCTCTACCCAGTTTGTTTATGCTTACTCTTCTATAGAATCCGTAGTTATTTAAGTCCCACCCTTCCCCATCTTTTAGGATTTTACTTTTTCATGGTTGTGTGGCAGTTAAGCATTCGGTACGCGCTACCAGTGTAATGCTGTCTGTGATAATGATGATGATGAACAACATATTCTCCAAAAATCGCGTAAACGTGTCTCCCATTTTGTTTCTCTGGCAGATACGGTGTACGCAACAGCCTTCTCTTGTCCCCGATGCCCACTGCTTCGACTGCCCAAATATTAGGCAACAACGAATCGATCGAACCGTTCACCAGCAACGTCTATACCCGTCGTGTTCTCAGCGGTGAATTTCAAATTGTCAACCCGTACTTGCTGGACGACCTGAATCGCTTGGGTCTGTGGTCGGAAGAGCTGAAGGCGGCCATTGTGACTAACCAAGGTTCCATTCAAGACATCCAAGGAATCCCCGCCGAGATCAAGGCGTTGTACAAAACCGTGTGGGAAATTTCTCAAAAAAAGATTATTGACATGGCTGCGGATCGTGGCCCGTTTATCGACCAAAGTCAGTCGCTGAACCTTCATCTGGCTCAGCCCAACTACGGGAAGATAACAAGCATGCATTTCTACGCATGGAAAAAGGTATGCTTTATATCTTTGAAATAATTCCTGTTTCACTGCATACTGAAACAGGCTGGCGTCTCACTACCATTTCTATTTCCCACCTCATATATGTCTAGGCCTGGGCAATCTAAAAGTATCTTAGCCCACTTTACGTCTCTGACTGACCGGCCCTTTGCCTGGATAAGGCTTGTGCTTTCATGCACACATACGTCCAGAATCAACTGACAATTTTTAACTTGAGTTAACTATTTGTGATTTCAGTATCTCGTTCTCTGAGACTGTTTGAGTGTACTGTACAATATTTATCGTTTCAAGGATTCATGTGCCTCACAGTGTGCTCCTCTGATTCTTTTTTGTGATATCCTTGAATTCCTTTAGGGTGATTACCAGCTGTAAATGCAATTATATTCATTTTCATTCCCGATAGTTCCGTGTCCTAAGAAGGTCGATCGTCGAGAACAAGGTCTGGTTCGTTACATCGCTCGTTGATTTTTCCATTGACGCTGGCATTAGATCAATTCTGCACTTTTTGTCTGATTGCTTTTCTTCGTTAGGGAATAGACGCCTGGTCTTGTGTTTCCATGCTTACTCATGCCCACTTTCTAGATTCCTTCTCCGCTGAATATCTAGTAATATGCCTCATTAAGTATTGATCCGGGGCCAGCTAAAGTGCATTGGACGATGTTGCATCAGAGTCATTCGATTAACACTTTTTCTTGGTAGCCAAGGCAAACTGACGCTTCGTTGACAAGTGGGTAGGGACCCTTGCTGATTCTATACGTCCTTACAACGTTCAGCGAATCATGATTTTAAAACCTTTTGGGTTGTTTTCTTTCCACTTCCCAGTGGCTTACAACACTATTGTGCGTATGTCGAATGACTATGCGTTCCCTCGCTTCATCTGAACTCGAAGCAGCCAGTCGTTGCCTATTCTATCATTCGTTTGATTGTCTGGTAGAATGTCGTCTACCCCGTTGATTTATTTTCTATTCGCTGCAGGGTTTGAAAACGGGCATGTACTACCTCCGCACACGTCCTGCAGCGGATCCGATCAAGTTCACGGTGGACAAAACGCGTGTTCGCGCAGTGCTGGAGCATGGTGTGGTCAACTTGAATCTGAACGACAACACGCCATCCACGAACGGGATCGACGAGGACCAAGAAGCTGCCGAGGAGGCCAGAATTTTACAGGAGATTCAGCGGCGCAATCAAGAGGCGATTGCCTGCAGTTTACTCAATCCGGAGGGTTGTCTTAGCTGTCAGGGCTGATTGTCTCGATATTATGTTTGCTCGGTGTACGCGCTTTTTATCACATATTTTTATATGTCCCAGAGTACAAATATATATGGATGTAATCGTATTGGCCACAGTTCGCGTCTTCCTTCTAGTTTGGTTGGTGGGGGAACACGTGTTTATCAAGCCGATTTTGGTAGCGGGAAGCGGTTAGGTGAGAATTTCGCATGTTAGGCAACCGCGGTCCATTTTTGAGATCGATTTCACGTCTGGGTTTGATGACGACGTAGTCGTAATATCATTTCTAGTCAGTAGTTCCAAACGGTCAGTACATCGGATGTTTATGATTACAGTGGTTCGCTACCGATTTTCGAATGCCTCTAATAGAGTTTACTACATACGTCAACTCACTTCAATTGTTTATAGAGATGTGGTCATTTTAGCATTCTAGGCACTCAGGTTTGTGTTTTATCACTTTTTACCGTTATTTTCATCACGATTCTACTGCTTTACCGACTGTGGATTAGTGTACTAACTCGCATGAATGGTGGATCTTGGAAATTTCTCTCGAATAGTAAATGATACGCGAATTTTATTCGCGAACTATCGTTCCGGTTGTTCTGCGTATACATAAGTGGTCCTTCGTTCTATCTAAGAGTTAGCAATCTATGACACGCGTCTATCAAATAATGATATTTAATTCGGTCTGGTAATCAGAAGTAATCTTGGGGCACCAGAAGTCTGACCTGGCAATCACGTCTTCTTTTACTCATCGCTTTGTTTATTTAAATTCAAGAATTAATGCGGCTTAGTTTGTCATTATCGATGCACTCAATCGTCGACAAATCGATAGTCTCGGTAAAGTGAGCGCTGTTTCTTATGTATCCTTCCGGAAAATTGATGTCGAAAAATTCATCACCAATATACAATCGATACGTCAATGAATATCGAGCGAACAATCGATATGTAATCCATCACTGGTCTAATGTTTGGACAAACAAATTAAAGCATACCAAATCTTGCTAGCTCGGGGTTCTGTACGAGTGATGTGAGATGCCAAGATCATCACGCGTTTTAAGAATAAGGGTAATCCAGGCGACCGCGGCAAGTACCAGGGAATTTCTCTTCTAATTGTTTTGAGCAAATTTTTCACTATTGGTTTACAGAGTTTACTCCTAATCTCGATGTAGCTTCTGCAGCGAAAGTTCAACCATTGGCATGATCTTTTCCCTGATACAACTTCAAGAAAACTGTCGGGATGTGCCCTTTCTGCCAAGCTGTTCGGTATTTTCTTAGCACTGCTGTTGAAGCACACTTTTAGGGCGATAACAGAATATATTAACCGACGCATGCAATGTGATGGAAAGCTTTTCAAGTCGAGCCTTTTCAGATCACCGACCAAGGTACGGGATGTGCTAATTCGTGCCCTGCTGTTTTTCGACGATGCAGCCATCACTGTTCACTCCCAAGAGCAGCTCCAGTCACTAATAGACTGCTTCTCGTCGGCAAGCAAAGATTTGGATTGACAATCAGCATGAACAAAACGAAAGTCCATGGTGAAGTGCCTATATCCTTTCCCATCGTCAATGTTGAAAACTGTCAGCTTGAACCAGCACATCATTTCAGGTTTATAACTTCAACTATCGCTGTGCTGGTGAAGGGAATCTGTTGTTTCGCTTTCCAGCATCGGTTATAAGGTGTGCTCCCTAAAGACTCGCGATTGTCAAACATTTCAAACGGGCTATAGTAAAATCATTTTGTTAGAGTCCTGTGCAAACTGTAGTGAACTATTACGGATAAAGCAAAGAAATTTGAGTGCAATCGGTTAGAGTAGTTTTTGGGTAACGTTTCACTTCTGACACAGAAGCTTCGTCAGACCAACGGTGATAGTCAGGACAGGGAACATGATTAAGTAGTAGTCAACCCCCCACCACTGATTTGACCTTACCGCTAAACAGCCTATAGTACGCCTACGGTGTGACACGTATTATAGTCATGACCAGGATCAATGGTCGATTTTCCTACTAGTGTGTATCCACATCAATCTAATACAAGTGAACGCGGTCAAGGTCGGTTGACACGGTGGCCCACATGCGTAAAAGTACATAAACAACGAGACTAAGGTTGAGCTGTTTTTGAAGAAAAACAAAAATCTAATTAACTAGTAGGTATAATGTGAATAACAACTATTTACCTTCGCATCAGTGCCGAGCGCCAGATTGTGGAGATTTCTGCTCCATCCACCTTATTGACTGCCTTTCGACCTGACTTGGCAATTTGAACCGCTTCCGCATGTAGGCGTTCGCTATACGGTTTAATACTGCGTCTCAATATTGCCACATTGTCTAGATCGACGCTGTGGCCCGTATCTAAAACGTGCTCCGCCAAGGCGGAATCACGAATAAGGGACTGATATTCCCTCGCATCCCGGGGCTGTCTCCGGACACGCTTTCGGTGTTCTTCGATTCTAGTGTGAAATCCGCTGGATGTCTGCACTATGTAGACACCCGAATTGTCCTTACAGTTGATTCTGTAGATACTGTTTGTAACGTTAGATAAAGGTGTCTTATCCTTGATGTGCATTAGAACCGAACGGATAGTTTTCCGTTTCTTATAAGTTACGCGTATGGCCGCTCGGTTCAAGATTCTACGTATCGCTTCAGATGTGCATTTTACATACAGTATGCAAACTGTATCTCACCAATTTTTCTGACGGGTATTTTACCTTCATCAATTGGCGTTTTACGAAACTTTTTGGATAACGAGGGTCTTTGAGCCTTTGGCTCGCTTCACGGCGCGCCTGTCTTCGTTCTCTTTCGTCGCTGCACAGGTGTTCTATTTCAGGGAAAATGGAACTGAAGACCTGTCTTGGATGAGCGGAAATGTATCGTAATATAGCATCTGTATCGATAGTTTTCCGTTAGACGTAAGTTTTTATTTTCCCGTCTACTTTTTGTGCTAAACAGTCAAATTAATGGTGGGGATTGACTACTACTTAATCATGTTCCCTGTCCTGATTATCACCCTTGGTCTGACGAAGCTTCTGTGTCAGAAGTGAAGCGTTACCCCAAAACTACTCTAACCGATTGCACTCAAATTTCTTTGTATTGTGAATAAACGATCGGTCCCAAACATATTCCAATTGATTGCTATCACGTATAACCTTTCGCTAGACACTGAGATTGATTAGCTGATTGGCAGAGCAGCTGCTATCTCGTCTCGTTTTCATTCTCGTGTCTGGTGCCACCGCAAGCTGACTGAAGACAACAATGATGGTGCGTACTAAATGCTTTATAGTACAACAGTGAAACCTGGGCGAAAGCTGAATGTGTTCCATTTAAAGAACATCCGTCGTACGAGCGTTAATTGGTAATGGGGACAAGTTATTCGATACCTCCATGAAATATCATGTTGGCGCCCCAAATCCCGATGGACTGATCAAGCTGCAAATCCGTCACAGCGCAATCGTTATAAAGTCAGTGAACGAGCAATTAACCACTAATTTGCTATGATCCGTTTCTTGTTGTACTCAGTGCACTCAATTCCATGCCACTGTTCGTTGGAAAGAGCACGCACATTCGCCTACGTGTGACAAAAACGAACGTATCGATCCGTCTGTGGTCAATAAAGCCTCCCGGCCGTTCGACGGATTTTCGCAAGTCAACAGCAACCAGTATCGATCGAAACTTGGGTGAACAAAGCACGGGGCGTCTAATGGGTTCTCACGCGTGCGTATGTGCACTGATTCCTCCGCAATCAATTGTGTGTGCGTGGGTTGACACGTAGCGGGATGCCGGTGACCTGAACTGAATCACAGCATCACGAAGATGCTGCACGCACACGACCAAGAACTGTGCATGTTATAGTATCAATTTGCCAGTTACCTTGTTCGAGTTGGTGCGAGTTGGTTTGATCTAACGAAATTGGGCGCATGATAGCCAAACTAATTTTGCATCAAAATATTCATTTGCATGCTTTTCCGTCATTCACACCCCACAACAGGTTTCGTGCTGTTTGCACTCATCAGGTAGGGACAGTAAGATCAGGATCCGCATGCGCTTGAAACAGTGGAAGAATGGTAAATAAGGAGTGCTTGTATGCCACTGTTGGATAAGGCTGGTACGACCAACCTGTTCAAAGCATGTGTCCAAACACATGTTAAATGGGGTTAAACCCATAACCATGAAACAAAATATTCATTTGCATGATTTTCCGTCATTCACACCCCACGACCGGTTTCGTGCTGTTTGCACTCATCAGGTAGGGACAGTAAGATCAGGATCCGCATGCGCTTGAAACAGTGGAAGAATGGTAAATAAGGAGTGCTTGTATGCCACTGTTGGATAAGGCAGATACGACCAACCTGTTCAAAGCATGTGTC
>JACCGJ010002216.1:0-21737 GCA_013407085.1 Atriophallophorus winterbourni
AATCCAATATTCAGTGTTGCTCACAAACGTGCCTGTGTAGGTCTAGTTTGGTTCAAAATGTAGAAAACTGTTTTTTCTAAAATTGCTTGTTCTGCCACCGGAAATGGTATGAACACAATGCTTGTGTTAGGAGGAATCCAAATAGGTAAAATTTTCAAGATAGGACGAGATGGGAGTGAAGTAGATCCAAAAACGCAGGAGCGCAAAATTATGTGACCGCACAGCACAGTTATGAGGCGGAATTTTTGTTACAATGGACAATGCGATCTTTCGAATTTTTAGATCGGTCTGCCTCCATAGGCTCAACTTGCTGTTCACATGCATATTTCATCGTGCTGTCTGGAGGTATGAAATCATGAACTTGCATTGGAAAAGTTCAGTGTGAGTGTTATTTTCCAAAAAAAACTTTATACTAGTAAGCAGTATGGGATAAATTTTAGGATATTAAATTTTGAATTGAGAGATCAACGTTTTTGAATCCTGTTTTGCTCAATGTTATTGACGCATTGTCAGCCAGCTGGATATCGCGAATGCCAAACATATTAGACCATTTTTCATTGCTGTAGAGGTAGTAGCTTATTTGTTGTGATGACACCGACCAAAATTATCAAACCAAATTCCTTCGAATATTTTTTACGATTTTGAAATAACGGTGGACAATCTGTCACACCACGAGTCAAAAACTCCGACAACGACATGTTAGGAACAACACAGATAAAACTGACTTAATATTTGAGCGATTGTCTAATTTTCTGCACGATAAACAGACAAAATGTCTTTGTCAAACCAAGGGTGTCGGTACGAATAGTGTTCTGGTTTAAATGGCACTTTCTTGACCAATCCAGAGTTCTCTAAGATAGACCGACAAGATCCCTAAATTGTTTATTTTGAGTGCTGACCCACTGCTTACGTGTACAATAAGTGGTATGCAAAGTTATGTGTTGCTCACATCCCCCTAAATTAAACGGTGTTATACAGGTTGATCTTTATCCTTAAACGAACGCCATATTGTTAAGATATCCGCCCCGATCGGGAGTCCATAATCATGAAAAGAAAGTTTGCAATGAATCGGTTAGGACAGGCTTGTTTGTAACGGAAGCGAAATGAAATAATCATCCTATCCGCAACTCTAGTTGTCTGCAGAATATAATTATACCAAGGTACTTGGTGGTCTAACCTCCAGATAATTCTCGCACTTCTCGGAAGGCTGCCGAAAACGCATCCAAAGGTTTCTTAAAAAAGGATCCCCGCCTCAACGACAGCCTAAAAAACGAATGAACGAAAGCCTCTCGTATGAAGTCCGAATTGCGAAATGTGTTATCTAAAGTGTATTCTGCAAAATTCGTGGCCACACAGACGGAGCACATAAAAGAAAGACAAAAACGTAAGTTCGGCACTTCAGAAGATAAATTTACCTCTGCTAGTTGTTTTGATGATAGTGCTCGACAATATTCTAAGGTAATTAATTTATCAGATAGGCCGCTATCGCAGACCGAACAAAGATTGTTGTCAAAGGGCCTAAACTTCTCGTAAAGTACAAAATTCTTAAAAGCTGAGGATGTCATTCCATGAGTAGAATCCGCCCTCAACTAGCTACCTGAAAATCAGGCAGATGCACTTCGCAACGGTATATCGAGTATTATCAAAAAAACCCAGAAAGGATTACCCGAGGTGAAAAAGAAGCACTCCTTAAATTGGGAAAAGAAGAGGCAAAAGTGATCACTAAAGCAAACAAAGGCACGGCAACCGTGATTCTTTTTAAAGTGAATATAGAGATAAGGCAGAGTCACACCTTACTGAAGGTCCTTATCAGATTAATGACAACTGTAGAGCTACAAACATTATGAATAACCTTAAGAGGTTTTTTTTTCAAGTTACCTGCAAGAAATTAAGAAAAACATGGGTCAAAGATTATGGTTCATGCTGTACCCAAAATCTGCTCAGACCCCCAAGTTCTATGGACTTCCCCTTGAGTCCAACTGTAGATTGCATTGGATCCCTAACACACGAATTGGCTAAGCACCTTGCCCAGCTTTTGAAACCACTGGTTGGTAACATGAATTCTTTCATTAAGAACTCGGTTAAGTACCGTAACAATTGTGGAGGATGATACGTTGGTTATCTATGACGTAAGCTCCTTGTTCTTGAATGTTGACACTACAAGCGCTTTAGAATCAGCGAGAGAAGTCATTCAACTCCGATATGACCTTGAAGGATCGTACAAACTTGAGTGTACAACAAATCATCAACGGTGAAGTAATTTGTCTAAATATGAACCGCTTATTATTTAACAGACAGCTATACAAGCAAAACGATGGTTAAGCAATGAGTTCACTTATTTGCCCAGTACATGAAGCACTTCGAATAGATAGCTTTGAGAAACGAAGCTTTAAAACCTAAGATATGGTTACGCTATGTCGACAATACATTCGACATCATAGATCGGGAAGACTTAACGCTGAGGCAGTTGAACAAGTTGGTGAACAAGGTGGTTGGGGCGGAGATCTCAACAACCTATCGTTCGGTTCTGCAGCGGATAAGGATTAACGTGCATAACACCTAATGTGCACATGGATTGCGTAAGCAGTGTATCAGCAGACGCTGTCCTCACCTGCATACAAAATAAACAATTTAGGGATTAACACAGCATTTAGGGGGTGTGATCAATTGTCTTCATCTCACCTGTCTATCTTAGAGAACTCCGGATTGGTCACGAAATGCAAATTAAACCTGAACAATGTTCGCACCAATAATCTTGGTTTGACGAAGCCTTAGTTTTCTGAAGCGAAACGCTACCAAAAACCTTGCTCCAACCGATTCATTGCAAACTTGTTTTTCATGATTATGGACTCTGGATCGGTGTCGAATATCTTCAGATAGCTTGCAGACAAAACGTCTGTAAATCAGCATTAATAATCGATCAGGTCACAAGGTCACTGTCTAACCATTGATCGATTTAAGACAAGTGAATGTGGGAAGTAACGTGTGTGATTAATGAACCAAATGTCTCCAGCACTATTTTAAATCAATCTGATCTCACGGATTTCGGTTTTTATAAATATCCCAGTTTCGTTGAGAACGTTTTAGAACATTTTGATCATACATTGTGATAAATTTGCAGTATGGACATAAGAGCTCGTTTGCATTCATCTCCATCACACACACACGCACCGCAAGCGCAACTTGTTTTCTCAATATGGAATTTCTCCAACATATCGAAGATCTGAATGGTATGAAATAGGGCAACACCGCCTACATTGTCAGTATCATGTGCACAGAATGGAAAAGGATCATATTCCAAAAGATGTACTCTTTGGTTAGTTTAAATCAAGAAGTCAACCATTGCGGTACAAATACGTTTCAAACGAGATAAGAAAGCTCTTAACATTGACCCTACGAGTTGGCAAGAACTTGCTCTTCACCGCACAGTTTGGAGGCGCTGTGCAAATCTGGTGCACGCAAATCACGCTGCTGGCGTGCTGCTGACGCCGATCAACCGAGTAGTGCCTATCGTTGTGAACGGTATCGGAGATATTATTCTTCCCAAATATGACTGTTCATTCATTCGAAAAGCCTTGAATCTTGAAAGAATCACGAGCGTATGGTGTACTTCCGAAGGAGGCCAACAACAAAAACAAGATTTGGTGTAAATTGAAATTAAAATTTCATTTTATTAATTTCAAACTACAAAGGAATGGCACATAAAGTTCTGAGTAGCACGTCGGGAGCAATTGTTATCTAATGATAATGATTTAATATTTGATGGTTATAATATATCAGAGAAATAAGCTCCAGTTGACTCAATCTCTCTCGTTAACAACAATCAAAACAAGGTTTCCGACTAAACAACCGGAGATAATTACCACTAATTTTTCCACCTAACTTCCACACGTGATTTGCAATAATGATAATTCATATAATAATCGCTGTAAGGTATGATCCAGTGAATAATTGATATATCGATTTTTTCTAAATCGCAGACACAAATCTAACCACTGAATGAAGTCTTTGTGTTCGCCTGATATTGTCTATGAGTTTGACTTTCGTCTGATTTGTGATGTTGCTTTCATTTACATTTTTCATATTTTCAGAGTATGTTTGATTTTCGTGTTGTGTGACAGCATGATACTTATCTCGTTGTTTCTCAGTCGTCCCGATATTTTTATTTGAGTTAGCGAGTTTTTGTCACGATACATTTCACATAAGACATAGACAAATTCAGATGCAACAATATAAGAATGAAAGATCATGTGTTCTCTGAGATCTTTCGCAGGAAATACTGTGATTTGGAATGCTCTAGTCGATTCCATGAATGATATTTCTATCGTTAGCTTAGCGAAAACAATGTAACATGTCATCAAGCTGAGTGAATAGAACATTAGAAGAATTTGTAAAACATATGGTTTTATACGAATCAAAATAAACTCGATTTGTTTTCAGGGATTTTAAATAATACAATAATTTGAAAGCACAAAACGTATGTTCGATATAAATCTGATATTGATTCAGTAGTACGTGATATCATTATTTCTGCTGAGAAATTGATTGATTTAATAAATGTGTTGTTGCTGTTGGTCTCCTTCGGCCGATATTAGCCATGGATATACATCGCCAACTCATGAATGTATCATGCTCCTCAGCTTCTAAAACAACTAAAGTGTCTGATTTGGGAGTGAGAAACTCTTGCACACCGCTCAGAGTTATATACAGTAATCGTTCCCTCGGGGTCAGTTTTATCTGCTCTCCCAAGCTTGTGTATATAAGTCACACAGTGCCTTCAAAATAAGTGATCAAGAGCAAGTTCTTCCGATTCGTATGATCAATACCTGGAGCTCTTATATCTCTTTTACAAACGTCTTTGTACTGCAAGTGCGGTCTGCCCAATGGTCGACTTCCAGATTTCAACTGATCACAGATTAGATCTTTTAGAATACAACAATTTTCAATGTTGTAATCATAATGCTGGATGTTCGAAAATTGGCCGTTGTTCGGACACCTCTGATCCCCTGATCCCCTGCCAAATTTGCCTTACTGAAATTCCCACAACATTGCAATCGGACATACTTCATGCCAACCACAGATTGCTTTAACAACATTAATGTATATTATCTCACACCCATTGTCCCCAAGGATGTGTGACCACCTCTACGTTCGGTAAGAATGATTTCGTGTAAAACGAGAATCGAATCCATTCCTGTGCCCATTTAAGATTTGCGCTGGTGCAACAATGCGAACTGTCTTTGCGATCTGTGCTGATCACGATCTTTAGAATGATATGCGAAACACCATCTTTGGCACAACACAAGAACACGAAGCCCCGAATATACCGTCGATGACAATCACGAACTCGAACGAAATTGGACTTCGGGAAAACTGCATCATGCTCCTAAACTTGATGAGATGAATCGCACAGTCTTTATCGAACGATATGCAATTGGCCAAGTTTGGTCAAAGAAGCTCAACGAGTTGTACGCTGGAATTAAACCGATTAGCATAAACGTAGTCGGTTGCAACACATTTTTGGGGAACAATTTGATCTCTGTCATCGAAGCTTCGTCGACCAAGCGTGATAATCAATGTATGAATGCAAAGAACTAACACACAATCCGCCAGCACTAATCGGTCTTGCCACTAAACAGCTTATTAAAATCCTAGAGGTGTCAAGTTACGTAGACAATGACTGGATTGATTCTCCTATTTACGCAACACGGCACGGATTTCTTCAAGTTCCATTAACACTGCCTCACATGTTCACAATTTAACGTGTGTAGCTAGTGACTAAAATTTAATGCTTATAAAATTTACATATATCATTATAATGTGGTGCTCAAAACTCCTTCCCATTTTTAATCTAAATATTTCATTACATTGAACTGCTGAGTGCCATTTACCTCGTTGAGCAGCCTTCGCGATTTTCGCTGCTTCTGTATGCAGGCGTTCCAGATGAGGCTTAATACTACGTCTCAACACATCCACATTTTCTAGGCCCTCACTGTGGCCCTTGTCCAATACATGTTCAGATAAAGCTAAATCTTAGATTTGAGACGAGTAAGATGTATCGTTTTGTAGAGGATTCTTTATGCAATTCTTCTGCTCTTCAATCCTAGTTTGAAGTTCCTTGTCTGACTGTTCTATGTACACATCAATTCAATTCAATTCAATTTTAATGGTCTAAAAAGCATATAGCTTTATAAAAAAACCACAGAATAATATGACAACAACGAATAATATAACAAGCAAGAATGGGATTAGATTGCTTACTGAGCAGTTCAAGAATCAAGTAAATATCCAAAGGGCAGGAATTGTTTTCGATTGGTGGGATAACAAATGTAGGTGCATGGTGTTGAGATGTATAGTTTACTTCGATACACGGGTTTAGGGTCAAAAAGGCATCAAGGCTTCTCTTGAACGTTTGCTGGTTTGGTGAGTTTACAACATTATCTGGCAGATTGTTCCAAGTAAAACAAACTCGCATGGCAAAAAATGTCGTCTGCAGTTGAGTCTCGAGTGAGAGACAGTTAGAGTAAATGTGTCAGCTCTTGTATTATGCGAGCTCCGTAGATTCAATAAGCATTGTAGAGGGTGATTTTCGGTATTCAAAATATTGTTAACCAGAATCAAATCCCCTCGGAGACGACGATGTGGATAATCAAATTAATTTAGCGTTTTGATTCGCTCATTGTAGGGTTTCCGGCTGGGTCCAGTGACAAGTTTGATAGCTCGATGATATATTCGTTGCAAAGTCACAACATCTTTTTTAAGCCTTGGCGACCATGCTTGAACTGCATATTCCATCGTGGGTCTGATGTACGTATTTATATTACAGGGAATTGTCTGTTTTGAGGACCTACCGAACATTCTCTGTAGGAGTGACAATTTCTGTGATGTGTTGCGATAGACGTAGTTGCAGTGGTTCGACATAACTAGGGTGTTGCTTATTAACACACCCAAGTCTTTTTTTTCCATGGTCCACGAGAGGCTGTGTGTTCCAAGAAAATACTGGTACACCACATATTTGCCAATGGTTAACATGTGACACTTTGGAAATTGTAAAATATGCGATTTTTTAGGGACCAAGCCTGGAGTTTGTCCAGATCCTTCTGGAGCAGTTTTCAGTCTTCCGACTAACTTATCTTCGACAACAATTTTATTACGTCCGCGAACAGTACGATCTTGCACTTGATCCTATAAAAATGATTGCTAAGTTATTCTGAGGGTTCACCACAGCAAAACAATCAGTTCTACTTTTTTGCTATTCGGTTCGACGCCATAGTAAATATTCTACTCAACGCTTAAGAAACTCATTCGATATAGTTTATGCGTGCTGTGGCTTGCAATTTTTTTATCTGGGATATTTCTCCTTCACTATTTGGCACTTACAAAATTCTTAGGAAATTTAATGTCTATAAGCTGTCGAGTTAAATATTGATGCGCATGATTCCATTCCAAGCACATCGCGGCACAAGTGCTTCAATTAATGCAGATGACTTACACTATTGACATAAATACTTGTTTAGAATGATCTATAATGTAGCCTAGAACCGCCACCGTGTTAATTGGTGTCCGGTAGACAGCAGTTTTAACTTTTTCCATTTTGAACCTGGTATTATTAATGGGGAAGATTTGTGTGCAGATGTGCACTCGTGCAACATTTCTATGCTGTACGGCTAACATAGTGCTACATTGATTGTTCAACGGTAGTGAACTCATGGCTAAAACAAACTGGAGTCTCTCTACCATATCTATTTCTCCCCTCATATCTCTCTAGGCCTAGGTAACTTGACAGTTTCTTAGCCCATGTGCAGTATCTGACTGTGCTGCAATTTGTCTGGATCAGGCCTGTGCCTCAATACCGTACCATAGGGAAGAGTACACGTGCTGGCTTCCAAGAGATAACTCGTCCAAATTCATGTACACGAATAAAGTTCTTTTCATGTTTCTCTTTCAATGATAAAACACATATAGCCAGTCGCGTTCTGTATTGAAAAATGTGTCAACAATATAAAACCAACATAGCTTGGACTCAATATAAATAATGCTGACTGCTTTTGTTTCAAAATATTCCATATACACGATTCTTAACACTGGTGATCTGAGCGAACTCTTCGTTATTACCATGATCTGTCTGGGCGTCTGTTACAATGACTTTCCACGAGCACGAAGTATATATTAGCTGACCAATTAGGATCCGTTAAAGGGGCACGAATCAGAATGCGTTTATTTTTAAGCCAATCATGGCATCTGGTCGTCCTTTAAAAAGCGCTGCATAGCCTACACGCACCATATTTTGACGATGTCGCTAGTTCAGGTTTTTGAAGAAATTTTCGGAACCGTTGCCGACCCCATACAATTTGAATCCCTAGTTGAAACAGCAAGTGTTATTTTCAGGTTTCAAAGCTCCACTGATTCATTGTATTGCATTCGGAGCACAGCACCAAATGCCAGGTTTGTGTTAGCTTAACTTTGATAATTTGCAGATCCCGGACTTACGAATGCGCAAAACCTGGACGACACCGGCCATCTTCCCGAGGAATTCGTCGAACGCAATCCCGTAAAATCGGATGTGGGTTGCCTAGTGAAAGGTTTGGTGTCTCGAGTTACCTTGGAGCACAACCATCCCATTAGTTTATTAATGGCTAATTACGAACCGACTCATATGCGCCTCTCACTGGACGAGCGCAAGCTGTACGCAGCTGCTTTCGATCAATTGCGAATAGAGTTTCGTGATTTTGTGAACGACTGCAGCTGCAATCCGATCCTGCCCTACATGATTGACCCTTTAGGGTTAACTGAAGTATCTGAAGAAACAGAATCTAACGTGGGTGATGACGATTGAAGATGAAATACTTGTCGATTTGGATGCGTCCCAGAATTTGTAATCAATAAAAATTTATCTCTTTTCAAGCGTACTTTTCAACCATTATTTCAATGGCATTGCCCCGAGCGAGTATACCGGGTCTGCCTATGTATTATTTGTTGATCATTAGCCCCGTTAGTAATGTACTTTTGCTCATGTTGACCGCTGTGTGAAGCGTCTTAGACAGCGTTAAGTTCAATTGGGTTGCTGGGTGGTTACAGGAATGTTGTGGGCATAGCGACTACTGGCCTAGGTCAAAACCATGCTAGTGGGTTATATGGACCAACAACAATAACAAAATATGATGAAGAAGACAGAGGTTCTGCTCTAGCCATGAACATAACTCAAGGTTAGCTACAAAGTAGTAATCAATGTAATGCTTTTAAACCAATATTATATGAACCAGAGTAATGTTTTACTCACATTCCTGCACACCAAACTGGTTTTTGGTAGGTTCGAGACAGTAAGATTATGTCCTGTGATGCTTGTAACAGTGGAAAATAGGCTACAACAGGCGAGGAATCAGTAAAGCTAGAAGCTCATGTTGTGAAGTCTAGACATGGGTTTAGAAGAATACGACGCTATCAAGTATTGCATGTCTTAGGCCATCCGCACGATCTACACTACACACACACGTTAGTGTATTCATTGTTTTCACAACCAAGATAACACAGAACGTCTGAAATTTACCCCTCACGGTCAACAAATTTTAGAAACATTTCATGCGTATTTTTCGGACTATGAATAGTGAATGTTCAGAGTGTGAACATTCACTATTCATACATAAGGCGCACCGGAATGTTAGGCTCACTGCCGATTTTTCGGAAAAACTATAGTTTTTATGTGCGCCTTATAGTCCAAAAATACGGTACATGGTGGTTTCCAAACTTAACTTTATCAATCTTTCATAGATCGTTGAATCCTCTTCAGTTATCTTACTCGCAGATAAGACACAAATCTGTCTATCCATCAAATATTATTTTTTTCACATTTACATTCATGCTGTATTCTTGTGATTTTGTAAATCGTTTGAGTTCTAAACCTTAAATTCTTGAATGCTTTGATTCTTGAATCCCATACACTTCATTTGCTTCTGTTATGTACTGGGTTCGACAAACTTATATATTGATGTGAAAAATGCAAACATTCATTCACTTCATATAAAGCTACTTCTTAATCATCGGACACCCTAAATCTTTAATCATGGTCAAGTTAATACAGTTAGCAGTTACTATATATATATATATAGGCAGTGATAGGCAGTTTAATAATGGTTGTTCACTATCCCTTCAGGTCATCTAGAAAAATTGCTATCTATGCGAAAGCTTGTGTGTTTCACATTGAGAATCAACTGTATGCCTGTCAATCTTATATGTTTAACGTGTTTTTAATAAAAAAACGAAACATTTCATTTATTCATGAAACGAAGAAAACCTTCACGCCAGATAACACACAAATTTTACTCGCACGACGGTCAGAAATACATACGCCGCACATAATGTCTGCCCTTAGCTTTTCGGGTTTCTGTAGTAAATCACTTCGAACACACACACGCATCACCTGATTGGTTGATGTGCCCTCTCGGGTTTCTATAGGAGGCAAAAGTGCAAATAACGCACGCCCTCTGTCTGTATAACTACCAACTAACAAAGAAGCAATTCATGTTTAAGCAAATTGACAGGCGATTTCTGGAGTTTACAACTGCTTCCAGTGATGTTCAAGTGATTTGTATCGCACTGTTAACATTTGTAAACAAAGAGCTCACATCGTAGCAGGTAGGGTAGAGAGAGAGAGCCCGGATGTGAATGCTTCAGGTCATTTCATTTCAACAAGTCGCAGGTGGCAAACATCTCACCAATTATCATATTTTCGTTTCCTTCGTACAACAATAACCACGTTGCGTTGCGTTGCAAGCACGCTCATCGATTGTGTCTCTCGATTCATCCCTGAGGTCAACTTGTCCAACGCAAAAACGCGTTCACTCACAAATCCACCCACAAAACAAGAGAAGCCGATTGGTCAAAGGCTTTTATTCCGCTCAAGAAAAATAGGAAAAAAACGCGCCTATCTGTAATGAATTCTATTGTATTGAATTGAATAAACAGCCCAAGAATGTAAGTGAGAACAACCGCGCTTACTCGAATCACAGTATGTATTGAATAACAACCAGAATCAGAATGAATGAATGAATGATAATCAGAACTTGAAAGATAGTACTATTGATTATCTTTGAATGAGTGGTGATGAATGATCGATTATTATTGATCGTTAATCGAACAATCACCACAACCACCTCAGTTTGCGAATGATCCTGGGTTTGTATAATCCCAGTACGGCTTGTTCAACAAACGTTCTGATCTCCACGGAGGATCTAGTGAACCCGACACATCATCCACAGTTACCAACAATTGTATCGCTTTTTCAATGGCAGTAGTCCAAGGTGACAATAAGGCTTTTCCTCTAGCGGTTTTGAAAAGAATATTATCTGACAATCGTTTGGATGAACTAGTTGGCAGTGCTGAATTCGCTTGATAAGATAAGTTCGGCGATTTATTTGAATTGGCATCTGATGAATTCTGAAGTTTGCAAGCATTGAAGCCACTTTCTTGGTAATGAAAACTAGATTTTCCGTTTGAATCAATGATACGGGCGGATCTGGACATGTTAACAGGAGTATCGCTTGAATCGGTTGATAGGGAAGTCAAATTTTCATCATCAAATAAAAGAGCTTTAGCACGAACAATGGCACTGTTAGAAATCGGTCGAATTGTTTTTCCAGATGCAGTTTGATTATCCAGAGTAACGGGAGTGTTCTCCATACTATGATAGGATGTATGAAAGTCAACGTTTCCTTTTACGCCAAGCGGCATAGTTAAGGTATCATCATCATTTGTCTGCATCAGAGCCTTGGCTTTTTCACGTTTATGTGTATTGAACATGATGGAGTTTTCTGCTGGCGACAAATCTGTTGTTGCCGCACGCGCATCTTCATACCGTTCGCAGTGAGCTCGAACATCTTTAAAAGAGGATTTTGGCAGCTTCAAGAGTTCATTCTGTAGAATACTGTCATGTATTCCAGCAATTAGACGATCTTTCAATTGCATATCTAACGACTCACCGAAGTTGCATTTCGCTGCCTGAATTAGCAATTGTAGAATAAAATCACGAATTCCTTGTTTGGGCTGACGCACCATGGAATGAAATTTTGCACTTTCGGTTGGCTCGAAATGTACAGGTTTCACGTTTTGCATTAAAAGCGTCTTCAACGTTTCGTATGGAAGAGAAATAGGAGAATCAGGATAGGCTAAATTCTTGATTAACGTATATGCGGATTTTCCAACTGCATTTAGAAAATGAACCGATTTTTTATCATTCTCAGCTTCCGGTCGTGTCATACACCAAATTTCGAATCTTTCACAATAGTCTTCTATTTCTCGAGCATTTGAATTTATATCGAGAGGTTCTAGACTTGAATTTGCCATGACGAAATGATCCTGAATTGTATGAATTGTATCCTGAATTGTATGAATTGTATCAATCACCGAATCCTGAATTGTATGAATTGTATCCTGTTCGGGCGCACCCACTGCTCGCGACGCCAAATGTAATGAATTGTATTGTATTGAATTGAATAATCAGCCCAAGAATGTAAGTGAGAACAACCGCGCTCACTCGAATCACAGTATGTATTGAATAACAACCAGAATCAGAATGAATGAATGAATGATAATCAGAACTTGAATGATAGTACTATTGATTATCTTTGAATGAGTGGTGATGAATGATCGATTATTATTGATCGTTAATCGAACAATCACCACACTATCTTAAATAGGTAAAATAATCAACCACAACACTTATCAAGTTGTCACATTAATTCGATTTGTCACTCGATTACGTGTCAGCCGGTACAATGCAAGCCTTTGTCACGCATGACTCGTTTGATTGACACTGACGAGTTGCATATAGTTCGACGTTGTCCATCTTCTTCTTATACATCCAAAAATGTTGTCGTTTGAGCCGTTTTAATGCAATTCCAAAACCCAAAATATTACAAGTTCACAATGGTCCTCGTCGGACTTTTCGTCGCTTGCTGTTCTTGTGTTATATCGAAAGGTGATGTTCTACAGTTTATTGGAAAGCTATTGCTCAGCACTCACGGCGAATACAATTCGCATCTACACAAGAAGCTCAACGTCAATCATCTGGCGAAGTTGTATGAATTTGTAACTAATGGGACCGTATTACCAAGATTAATTTTTGATAAACCAAAAACCCGTTTTGGGGTAAATGTTATACCACAATCCATGACCAAAATTCTCTTTAACACTACTTAGGTACCCGAAATAACCATTTTGCAGCCTTACATGATTCTTTTCTGATTACTATTATTTACCAATTCCTAGGTACCTTTGAGTAAGTGTACTCCATCCATTGCTAAATAAAATCCTTATTCAGAATCACAGTGGCCTTAGCTTCATCAGCTACGTGACATTTGCATGAATTTTCATCACACCTCACGACCGGTTTCTTGCTGTTTGCAATCATCACTTAGAGACAGTAGGATCAAGATCCGCAGGTGCTAGAACCAGCGGAAGAATCGTTAAAATGTTGCGCTTGTATGCCACTGTTGGATAAGATTGGTACGACCATCCTGTTCAATCACATGAGCCCACATTCATATAGAAAGGGTTTAAACACGACCATTAGCAGAGAGCTCAATTGCATACATTTCTATCCCACACAGTTGCAAGCAAGCGCAACCTGTTGACATTCGGGTCCCTTTGCAGATTTATGCCTTGCTTTTCGCTTCGGTGGCTCAAAATTAGCTCCTAACGCTGTTTAAGTTCTTATTACACCCACTTTGAAGTTTTCCACTCAATCAGCTTGAGAACTGTAAATTGAGTTGAAAAATACTTCATTTCATCCATTATGTTCGTCTTGCTCCAAAGACTTTTGACTTATTGCAAAATTGTTGCCTCACACCAACAGGCTTTGCTCGACTGAGATAGAGGATCGTCATGAATGTTAACAGTCAGGCAATAAATACACGTTTTTTCTTTATCCCTTTGCTATGCGTTCAACGGCATTTTTATTCGTCAACAAGTAGCAGGCAGCCTACACTGAAAATTAAGCCTACGAAAACCTTAATTCGCCAGCTGATCACATTCTCACATGGTTAATTCAGTCGGACTGAATTTCTGTAAGCTTCGAATATTTAAAACAATCATAAACAAATTTTAAATATGGGGGCGCTGTTTGACAATATTGTCGACATCAACCGTTACAATTTATTCAATTTACGCAACTCTATTGGACGTTGTGACCAAATTCCACAGAGGACCAATCAGAATTTTAGACTTAACGTCGAACAAAATTTAAGCATTCGCGGGTGGAACATCACTAATTCGCTTGAATATGATATCGGAGAGAATATTACACGTGAAGTTATTTTTAATTTTCTATGCCATTTGTGGTACGGTAGTAGTTGCTACACAGAATTCTACGAACGCGACATCAGCGAAAATCTCCGTAGTTCAATGGAATTTTCACGAATACTCCACACATTTCACGGTAATTGTTTTCTTGTTGGCGATGATTTTACTCAAAATTGCTTTCCGGCGCATCCCGTATTTACCGGAATATGTTCCAGAATCTTTGCTGCTAATCATAATCGGAATAGTGTTCGGGGCAATCATCAATTATGCCATCGACCCTAATTCGACCCAAGGTGACGTTTGGGACTTGACGCCAGGTTTATTTTTCACGTATCTTCTACCGCCGATCATATTGGAATCATCTTATTCATTGTATAATCGTACGTTCGGAGAATATTTAGGAGTGGTACTGTTGTTCGCCGTTGTGGGAACTTTATTTAATTTTTTCATCATCGGCTTCGGGATGTTTGGACTCTACAAAGCCGGAGCTTTTGGACATTCAAGTGTACCATTCTCTTTGAGTTCTTTTCTTCTGTTCAGTTCATTGATTGTTGCCGTAGACCCTGTGGCTGTACTGGCCATTTTTCAAGATATCGGTGTTGACTTGAGCTTGTATTACATTGTATTCGGGGAGTCACTACTAAACGACGCGGTTACTGTGGTTATTTACGACATTGTTACCGCTTTCACCGGAAATTCAACTGTGAATGCTCGTGAGGTTGGTATCGGTATTGCTTCTTTCGTGACTGTAAGTCTGGGTGGATTCTTGATCGGAATAATTGTCGGGATTCTTTCATGCTTGCTAACGAGAATAAAGAATCGTCTAGGTGGATTCACGTTGATCTTGCTTGCCTATTTTTCATACATTCTGGCTGATCTTCTCGGATGGTCGGGTATCATATCGATGATCGGCTGTGGCCTTTTACAAGCTGCCTATGCTTTTCACAATTTAGATCATCCATCAGTTATTCTGGTGCAAAAACTCACCAAAATCTTGGCCGAGATGAGTGAATCAGTTATTTTTCTGTTTATTGGAATCGCTGTACTAAGGGAACATTTACAATGGCATAGCGGATTTATACTGTGGGGTTTGGTATTCTGTTTGCTCTCACGTTCTGCAGTGATTTTTGGCATGACTGCGATGGTGAATAGAACCAGATTAGCCGACTCAAAAATATCCTTGACAAATCAAATAATTCTTGTTTACGGTGGACTCCGTGGAGCTGTAGCATTTTGTCTGGCTGCATTGATTGAATCGAAGTCACTAGGCATTGGAGGAACATATATTCGTCGCGTGATAGTTACCACAACGTTACTCATCATTGTGTTTACTGTCGGTTTTATGGGAATGACAATGAAACCATTGGTCAAATTGCTCAAGATCAGAATGCAAACTATAAGCAAATTGAGTTTGTTTGAAGTTCTAATGGAAAACATGCTGGATGAAATGTTATCAGGTGTGGAAATTATTACGCAATCGCATGGGGAAAATCTGCTCAGGGATTTGTTCATGCGTCTAGATGAGCGATTTTTCCGCAGAGATTTACAAAGAGAACCACAGACACATGACCAGAAGATTTTGCAAGTATACGAGAAAATTGCGCTCCAAATACATTACGCAACGATGCAACCGGAAAAGTTAGAAGACCATTTGGCAGAGCTGCCAGAAACACGGTGGAATGAATTTTTGGCTTTAAAACAGATTGATTTAACACTAAAACCTACCGAGGATGGAGAATTAGGGGTAGAAGAAGAACTGGAAGTGAAACGATCTCGCAGGATGAGTACTGCATTCGAAGGTGCTATTCGGAGACTGAGTGTAGCTGAAGCTGAAGGTAAACAAGCACCTGCAGCTGAAATTGCACACCTCAGTGAATATCTACGCAAGCCACGCCGAATGAGCTTACACACCGATGGTCGAACGCTTTCCGAATATGGTGAAACGCTCCGGGATATCATGGAATCAAGAAACAGGGCCATCAAACATCGACTTACTGTAGTGCCTGAATTTGGTCTTCACAATTTGGCGTATGTCTCAGAAGAAGGTGAAGGCGATGAAGAAGAAAGTGAAGAAACAGAAGAAGCGAAGAGTATGCGCGGCAGCATTACACAGCGACCTCAATCGATTAGCACTACAGCTGCTCTGAGACGCGCTTCAATGTATGTGAAAGCCTTAAACAACCAACTCAGTACATATCTGAGCGAAAGTTGAACTCACCAAAACGTTTTGAAAACATAACCGTGATATCGTAATTTTTACCGAGAATTTGATGTTTTTCTCAGATATATTCTGCCTCAATTATGTGACAGCAATTTCACAAATATACCTCGCGTTTTCTTTTGTAGTATTCGATGTTCAATTAAAGGCCTAACTATCTTGTATAGCTTGTCGGTCGGCAATTAAAATTTTCAAATTTCAACTTTAATTCTTACATTTATACATACACAGTACAAATCGCTTTTTATCACGATACCGGCACATGAGACGAGCATAAACATTATTCTATAAATATCTTAAACTTAATAAATACTTTAGCATGCGGAGGAATCATATCAACCCTAGTGCTTTTCGTTAATGAAATTAGTGGTTATTTACGCTTTGATAGATTCAAACGCCTTCCAAATTTGAAACATACCTCTTAAAACCTATAACTCTAAATACGTTTTTATAAAATATGACAGATAAGTATTTCTTGAATCAGCGAAATTAGTAAGAAACTCTGCGGCAAACGTATTTTTGCGATAACTGGCCAGGATTACGTATAATGCCCTTTTCGTTAAGCAATCTGCATCGTATGGTTAGCTTTTAATTACAGTTCAAGTTTATCAGAATTCAATTTTTATTAATTATGAATTTTAAAATATTAAAATGTGTACGTTTTTTTCAACCTACTGAATTCGGAATGCGTACGCATGCTATTATAGTTTTTACTTTCAACTAAGTTTAGATATTTTAACCGAGACCGGAAAATCGAAAAGATGTTGCAAATCTTTAAAACAAACGTGTAAAACAATCACCTCACTAAAAGTAGCTAAATTCTGAAACCACCGATTACTTTTGAAATTTTGCTATTGGTTTTTCAATGGAGTTTATATTCACAAAGTCTGGTAAAATTCTAATGGATCAGCTTCTTGAGATGTAGTATGCGTTTTAATATTAATTGAGATAATTATCTGCCGCAGCAATGAACTCTGTTTTGAAGGCAGAGAAATGGCAACTGAGAATCTACATGTTAATAGATACGAAAAGCATGTATCAACGATTAAACATCGCAGCTCAATAGAAAATAACGGTATATCAATGCACAAATATTTCGTGGGGAATGACATATCAAGATGTCCAGGATGCCTCTGTTTGTTTTCGTTTGTGGCACCACACATTTAAACTTGATGGCCCTTGGTGTTTGATTATGATTTTACATTAAATATTGGATTGAGGTTACGTATGTAATCTAATTTTACACATGGGATTTAGTAGAGGGACGTTAGGTGATCATCTGAAATGAAGGAAACGATGAATGACGGCAAACAGCCAGAAACCGGAAGTGGAGTGTAATTTTTGGAGGATGTGAGCAACATATAACTAAGGAAAGGAACAGTTCGACAAATAAAGCAGACCAAAATCTGAATTGCTAATATGTCTGGGAAACGTGGTTTTGTATATATTTCAATTGTGCTATGAATAGGCTGAATTTGCAAAACAGTACCCACGGTATCGGATAACAATTGACAGTTCTTTCTAAAAATATACATTCAGAAACTTATGATTATATCCTGCTAAACAACTAGAGTCACATTTCGTAAAGAGAATAAAAATACTATTCAACCCGCAGCAGTTCATTTTGCTCAATTCGTTTGTGAGTTTCTTTTCTACGAAAATCGGTTATTAGAAATTCGTGCGTGAAAATGTTTTTGTACAACCTTTTGTGTGAATAGAACACATAGCTAGGCCGCACGACACACTGTATAATCGGGCCAAAACTATCAGAGTTATTTTTTAACATAATTAATCTTGCTAATATCGTGCTTACTGAAAATATTACAAAATGATAAGCATATCTACGGTGCAGAAGTCTTAGTAAGACCAGGGGGATGTGTGTAAACCCTCAATAGCAGGCATCTTATCTTACTTGCTTATATGAGGAAGACTTCGTGTTGAGACGCTTGAAATACCAGTTTGGTATGACTGTGGTCGACAAGGTCGAAGAGTTGCATATCGCCAGTGTCTGGAGTCCGTCGTTTGGCGGATAATGACAAAAGTCAATGCCTCATTATTTGAACACGAATAAATGGAGCAGGCTAACCGGTCTGTGTAATTTCACAACACCAAAGCACTATCAACATCACATCTGTCACTTGACCGGTAGTCACTTTTCGATTCAGTATCGGAACAGTGACAGCGAGGAGAAACTTTGTTTAGTATTAAAAATTTCATTCGCGGATAAACTTTTGTTATGATCGATACATGTATTTAGATGGATTTCTCTAACGTATCGCTTAGTTCCGTGTAACACAAATGCAGATTTGCCGGCTTTACTGAAGTTAAGATGCAATCCTTGTGTATTTGTGTGCTTGTGTAAACGTAATCGTGGTTTGCTTTAATACGGTTTTGATTCGTTTTTATTTAGATGAATGGAACAAATTCGCTTTTTGTGCTCAGCTGCTAAACGGATGTTCCCAGCATGTCACAAATGCGGCACACTCAGATTTTGTTAGATCCGCATCGAACCGGAAGCGGTTAATGCAACCAAACTTAATTTTGACGTGCATGATGCGATTGAATGAACACCTGAATCTGGCCTGAAATGTGGAAAAGAATTCGAAAAATTGCGACATGCAATCCGATGTGGAAAAGCTAGAACGTGATTATTGAAAGTGGTAACATTTTCCTATGACATGGCTGCTTTTGTACTTTTCTATTGCGGATATATTTCACGGAATATTTGTCCCCCTATTGATTCCTGAAAACAAATCGCAGGCTCATGTTTATCTGTGATCCAGACCGTTCTCAATGTTCACACTAATGAGTAGTAATAGTTCCATCTGCTTTGTTTTGCGTTTTTGTCAGCATCTACTTTCAGCTGATGGAAACAACATATTCTATTCCCTAGCTTGCTAATGGTGTCTCCAAAATAAACGGTCATGCGCAAGTTCGTCACAACTCATCGAGTCAACTTCTGAAGCACTGTTCTCTATTTATCGCGCACGTTCGTCCAACCCAGTTTCTCAATTCCTAATTTCAACTTCATCTCAGCTTAGCGAAACCCGATAGAAACTGTATGTTAATTTTCATGCAGAGTGTTTGTTTTTCTTACACCTATTATTTTAGTGACACAAAACGTTTACCGACCAAGAATCACAAACTGCTGCAAATAAAATATGATCAATTTTTCATTCACAATTATGTTGGATGTGGATCATTCTATGCCTCATAGGACAAGATGCCTTTTCCGTACTTTACGTTTATTACCATTCCCGCATTCACGTCTGAACGGTCGATCTGACATAAATCATTTCACCCTCGTATTCTTGAGGACAATGCATCAACGCTTAAGCTCACTCTGATAAAAAAGGGAATAGTAATTTATCGAGTGTTTATTATGGTTATGTCAAATAAATGCACTTAAACTTCTATGTAACCCCGGCAAAAAACCAAATAATGAACAAGCAAAAATACATTCTTATATCTAGTAAGCAATCTAGTAATTACCTAAACTGTCTTCAGTATACCTGTCTTGAATGTCACTTCGAACTAATGTGCTCCGTCTTCTCCAAATACGGTCGAACCCGCATAATGCATGTTTTCCACAATCCGAATTTTGTTGGCTCAGCGATTGTTGGCATTGTTATTTTCAGAGCTTCCAGCTCTTGTTTAGTGCTAGATGGTTTCGTTCTGCATATCATCCATGTGCTCTCGATAAGCGAAAAATTTGAATTTTTCAGTTACACATGCCTCGGAAATAATATTTCCCATTTCTGTGCTACATCAGATCGTATCACACACACATTTGGTCATTCATTCCACAAATTGCTCGATAAGCTTCCACAGCATTTTCATGTATCTAGCCTAGGTCTCACAGAAAAGATACTGAGGTGTATTCATTTCATTCATTCAGTCCTCTCCGTGACGGGTGGCACATGAGGCGAAGACAACTTCACGCCAGTGGCTCCGGTCTGTCGCTGCTTCCGTTGCCGTCTGCACCGTGAATCCTTGTGCATGTAGTTCGCATTCCAACGTTCTGCGCCAAGTTTCCTTGGGCCGTCCCCTTTTTCGTTTACCTTGTGGATGTCAGTTCATGGCTACCTTCGTATGTGAACTGGGATCCATCCTGCAGACATGACCGAACCACGGATCTGTTGTCATCGTTTCCGTAGCAATGTAGGTTTTACGGGATAGGGTTGCTTGCCCTAAGCCCAACCCACCTCCTTTCTCAGATGGGCTTGGGACCGTCCTTGGCGGAGCTATTCTGAAATGCAGTCCGTTTAAAATTTAGTCCTTACTCCCAAGGCAATGGCGGTTGAGGATATTGACTGGCTTCATCCACGCGGTTGGAGTGATCGTCTTGTTTTAAGTTTCAAATATGTATAGAGTGCAAAACGGAACTGTGCGTCCCTGTAACTCCTCTGGCTGATCAAATACTCGAGCTTACGTGAAGCGCTTGAGCCAGTGACTTTTGTTTTACACTTCGCTGTGATACAAGAAAATGAATCATATACAAATTCAGCTAAACATTATACAAACAATGTTGACGAAAGATTGTTAAAAATTTGCAGATGTTAAAACTAATCTAAGCCAATAAAATAGCTATCATCTTAGCGCCGAATGTATTTGTAAATAGAAAGAAAGTGTAAATTGCTCTATCGCATTTTAACGCTTTACTGAGCGTTAAACCTGGAGTATTTGCTGCCACCTGACTGATCGTGCTGGGGTCGCCATTTTTTGCTCTGACCACTTTTGGTGACCGTTTCTTCGCCAAATCTACTCGTATTTTAACAATTCCAAAACCCTTTGTTACATTTTGAGCGGGGCTATCGGAATTCATACATTTTGATCTGGTCCATCGATTAACAACAAAGTTACCGTTTCAACGTTAATATCTCAGTTTGCTCACGCGTGAAAACTTTCTCCCACAGCTAACTATCGTACGGTTTTTGCTCTCATTGCAAAGATCACATCAAACTACACATTTCGATACGTCATTCTGTGCTCTACTTTGTGTGGTTATCAAGTTATCACGGATTATTCGTTAAATGACCAAATCAAGAGTTATAACCCAGATGAATCGGCCAGTCGAACGAACGACCATTCTTCAACCGGTCGTCCCAATTCAGCCTACGATGCGTGGTCGAGTCACGAGATCCAACACCCACGCGAAAAAATCGATCGATCATGGTGTGCATACGACGGTTGTTCCCCTGACAGCGACATCAAACCACCTTGA
>JACCGJ010002217.1:0-24683 GCA_013407085.1 Atriophallophorus winterbourni
TTGCTCATCCTGATTGTTATCCTGTACAAATGTACTGCTTTTAATAATACAACCTTTGTTGATATATTTCCAGTTGTTAACACAACAAAACACGCCTGGAAGAAAAATACCTGCGACAGTTCCGTTCGGTGTGTGGTATTTCCAACATGAAACCATGACCTCAAAAGTTGTTAGAATTTAGAAGTTTTAATAATTTATCCAGAGGATGAGAAACAGTGGTTTGTTTGTCACGAGAGGAAAATAAACCTGGGAAAACGTCAAAATATCCGCCTTAAGAGGCCTAGCAACCATTACCTCAGCAGTTGTTAGAATTTAGAAGTTGGAATAATTTATCCAGGGGGTGAGAAACAGTGATATGAACTTTGCACGCAAGGATAAGATCGACTCGCATTCTCCTTTTAATGAAAGCGTCCTTAGATCCAGTCGACTGAGTTTCTCGACATATGACGTATTTTAAAAACCATGAACATTGTTCGAGACTCTATGATATATGCGTTCTGGAGTCATGGTGTCTATGCTTGGGCAGCAAAGTCTAGAACCGGGTGTACATAAGTGTTCCACATGAGAGGAAATATCCATATCCACCGTAACATTCCTAGCAGCAAAGAGGCACGTTTGTACACAGCTTCGCATTGTTGACCATTTTTCAAACTCGCACAAAGCGAGACATCTAGATTCTTTTCTAGGACGGTAAACTCCAGGATTCAGTCTTTTTTGTTGTATGGGTAAGCAAAACCCATGATCGCTGCCATCCTGGCATGATCTCAGACTTTGCATATTCAAAGTTAATTTATTTTCCAACGGCCAGTTGTGCAATGCACGTAGGTCGTTTTGTGGCAATAAACAAACATCAACGTCATGATTTAAAAGATTTGTAAATCAAAAAATAAAGCAGCGTAAAACCAATTTGATTGTTGGACTGACTAACCTTCGTTTTAGACAAGGTACTTTACCGCGACTAGCTCGCCATTTGTCCATTTGTTTAAGTACTTCGCCGATAACTTCTTCATCCCCAGTCGCCTGAAGTGAAAGCATCATTTTGATACAAAAAAACACCCATTGACAATGTGCTCATTAGTGATGATCAATCGACAACAGTAATCTACGTTGCTACATCGAGGCAATCGTGATCGGCTAATCAAATTTTCAAAGCTTGTGGAACAATGGAAATTTTGCTGATTCGGATCGCAATGATAGACATATCCAAGTTCGCGTCTAGAAAAATAGACGTCACAAGACTCGGTGCATGGACCTCTTCTGTTCCTTGTATGTATGACAGGTTTAGTGGAGAATATTGGGTGTAATTTGATACTGTTTGGCGATGTTATTAAAATATGGAAGGGTGTTTCGGCAATTGATGACTGCATGGCATTCCACTGGGATTTTTGCACTTTAAACCATTGGCTCCGGACCAATGATTTGCCATTTAATCCTGCAAAACTCAAAATGTTGCGTCATGTTACGAAATATTCAATCCTAGACTGAGCGCCATGTTTGAGGAAGGATATTGAACCCCTTGACAGGATTTCTCATCCTTCAACCAATTTGCTTTCATGTTACAAGAATTCCCCATCCAAGAGCGACTGTCCAAACTAAACTTTGAGATCTTTAGTATATGGAGTGGCCATATGTTGGCCTTTACAAATATGCACACCGCAAATCATTCTCTTAAACCTTTTTTAAAACCAGAGAATCGTTTTTGACCAACCCACATTGCCAATCGGTTATTCGCCGTAATATTTTCACTTGGAACACCTAGCACGAAGAATTCATGCGCTCAAAACCGGTTGCGATTTTCAATTCTAAGCTCAATGATTAGATGGTGAAGCATACACTATGTGATGGTCCTTAATAAATCGCGCTAGGATACATGTTTTTACTCTATCCGGTGGGTTTTGTTGAGTTGATCGCTTTTTCCGCAATAAAAATCTCCGAGGTTTTTAGTTTAATTGTTTCAGAGAATCATCTAGCTAACGAAATAATAGTTCAAGATTAAGCGTATACTGATTCTGATCATATGATCCTCACCTGATGAGTGCAAACAGCACGAAACCTGGTCGTGGAATGTGTGTGTGTGTGATGGAAATGCATGCAAATGAGCATATTTTGGTCATGGTCATGGTTTCAAACCCCGTTTACATGAGTGTGGGCTGATTTGATTGAACAGGTTGGTCGTACCAGCCTTATCCAACTGCGGCATACAAGCTCAACTTGTTTACCATTCTTCCACTGTCCCTACCTGATTAATGCAAACAGCACGGAACCGGTCGTGGGGTATGTGTGATGGAAATGCATACAAACGAGCATTGGTTTAAGCTCTTTTTACATGTGTTTGGGCACTTATGATTGAACAGGTTGGTCGTACCAAACTTTACCAAGAGTGGCAACTACTAGATCACCAACGCGCTACAACGAAATTTGCCCAGAAAACGAACATTCCATACCCTGACTGTGTGAACGCATGCGTAGGTCTGACAATATACTGAATTCAGCTTGGGACTCACGCGATTCTGTAACTGTGTGTACCATTGTTCCAGCATCGCCCTGGCCTCTTCCGTGCGGAACAGCAGATGCTCCCGTTCCTCTTGCCAGATTTTGAATTCTTTCTCCGCATTCTCCTCCGTTTCGAATTGCCGATGTCGGAAAAGCTCAACTTGTTGTCGATAACATTCCATCTGGTGAGCGAAAAAAATTCATGAGAGTATCCTGGAAACGAGTGGTTGGATATCTTGACAAAAGCAGAGCCACATGTACTTTCCCTAATGTTCCTCAGATCTGCAAAATGACTCTCCATATTTTTTTGGCTCTCCATATCATCATGAAACTTGGAATAGAATTTGCACAGAAACAACATTACATAACTATTACGAAAATACGAAGATCGAATCTAAAAAAGGAGAACCGTCAAATATCGCATAAATGTCATGTGACAAGAGCTACGTCGGAAAACCTAGCTGCAAATTTATTAGAATGTTACGTGATTATCGATTAGTGGTAGCAGACAAGACATCAAATGTACATCTCTCCACTTGGACATGGGTTTGAATGAGACAAATCGAAGATAATACTCGTAGGTAGCCACCGAAGTCGTTTTAAAACTATTGGCGGCATCTGAGCAAAATTCACCCCTAAAACTCTAACCGTTTTCATCTTTGCCGCGGCGGTCAACGATATACGGGGGGTAATTCTGTTTGCTACGATACATTCGCTACTTCAAACTTACCGTCACAAGCCTGTCTCGTAAATCTTCCGCTTCCTGTTCAGCCAATCGCCTCGCGTTCTCGGCTTCCGCCACCGCCACGTGACTGGCTCGAGTCGCGGCGGATTTGGCATCCACGAGTTCGGAGCGAAGTTTCGCCACCGTGCGCTCGCAACTCTCCAATCGACTGCATAATTCCGCGTGCTCGGCGGAGTTCGTTCGAGATGCCGCAGCGGCAGAGAGCACTCCGGTTCGGCTGGATGGACTGCTGGCTCCAAAGCGTTGAAGGACTTTGGGCAGTTTCTGGTGTTCTTCCAGTTGCGAGAGCTTGATCTAAGACGGAGAAACGTTCCAATTAAAATTGATCAACTACGCGATTTTTGATCACGTCCTAGAATATCGGGATATCGAAAATAATTCCTATCCAACGTTTGGTGAACTTGACGGGAGTTTTGAAAAGATAGAAATCAAGCAGTACAAAAGATGCAGTAAATACTAGAGGAGGTCATTCGAGAAACGGTAAAAATCTGTTCAAACTCAAGGCCAAGAGATCGTAAAGGAAATGTGTATATAAACGGACTAGGATCTTGAATAGGTTTAGCCATGAAATGACGAGTTTAATTTTGAAACAACTAGGAAATCCCCAGCTTGGATCCAGCGAAAGTGTCACACACATTCCGGACCTGCGTGTGTGGTTAACATGCTATTGAGCCATAAACCGATATCTGAGAGCTAAGTTTGCTGTGAGTCTCCGACATATGTGGTTCAGTATCATCAGGGTCAATACTCTTCCTGGTGTACGCGAACGATATACCTGAAATCGTACGCAGCAAAATCATTTTATTTGCGGATGACATCACAGTCTGGACTAGCGTACGCACCATTGAAGATTGCCAATTTCTACAAAAAGATCTCGAAGCACTTCACAAGTGGACCTTTCGAAATTCAAATGCATAAAATGTAATAATCCTTCTAATTCACATACTCTCTGGGATCTCAGCAACTTTCTTGGGTTACGGAAGAGAAGGTCCTGGGTGTGTGGATTAGAAGTAACTTGAAGTCTTCACGCTAGTGTTCTGCTGTATACAAAAAGTCCTGCCCAAGCTTAGCATTGCTCAGAAGGATCTTCGGTAGTTTCACAAAGTAGATACTCATACGGATAATTAACACATATATCAGACCAACAATGGAGGACGCTGTTCAAGCATGGTCCCCATGGTTACAAAATGACGTGATCTTGCTGCAACGCGTATACCACCGCGCTACAAAACTGGTAACCGGGATATATAAATGGCCATACGAGGATAGGATTGCAACTCTAAACCTCTTTGACTTTTCGTACCGTCGTCTCAGGGGTGACTTGATCCTGCTGTTCAACATTCTGCATACAGTGGATCACCCACTCGAACACCTGCTTCATCGGCAAGAACCACGTGGTAGCAGATCTCAGGGCTACAAGTTAATTATTCCACACTCCAGATCAAATTGTCGAAGGTTTTTCTTTGCTGTCCGAGTTTGTTTTATATGGAACTCACTGCCCCCACATATCATTTTTGCATCAAGCCTAAACATGCTAAAGGCTGAACTTGACAAGTATGTTATATTGACCAAATACAACCTCGCACCTGAATACGCGTGCTGACTTTCCATACTAATAAAACTTTGTGTTGTTTTTATGCATTCCCTATATTTTTAATCTATGGTTACTGGAACCAATTTTGATGAGTTGTCTGATTGGGAGGAAGTGTGGAGCCGTTTTCACAACAACGCATCCTTTTGAGTTGGTTAAGCTCCTAAGCCATGGAAGTTGTTCAAATTGACAAGGAAAACCACTCATTTAAAAACCACTACAAGACGATTCAGGAGTCAAACTGAAGAATAAACGGAGCCAGGTTTACGTATGACATATTTTGTCTTACTGTGATTCCTGGTAGTGATTCCTGTGACGAAATCGTTTCCAAAATATTGCAACCCAACTAGACCTTTCGCTTATATGGTGTTGTGTAGGGGAATCACCTTCTACATGGGTTACAGCAAGATTTTTATTACCTGCCTGACGTTGATCTTAGCATATCAATGAAGAGAAAACTTGAATGAGCTTTCGTAAAATCAATAAAACAAGAGGTAACAGATATTGATCGAAAGCCTTGACTTCACTGGAGTAGAACTGAGTGCTCAGGATGCATTTGACAGCGCAATGAGGGAGTTGCTGTGCATCGCATCGCATGCGTTTACCGTGTACCTTGCACTATGTAACGCTTCATGTTTAACAGCGGATACTGCTCTTGACTGCACACCACCGGTGGTGTGCAACTGACGCCGATTACGAGGATACTGACTATCACTCCCGAATCGGACTGTTTAGTAATTTTCAATTCTGCGAAGCATGATGATGGGCGACATCGACCGAACGAAGCCAACAACACTCAACAACATCACTCAATATTCATCATGCGCGCATAATGGAGTGATTATAGTTATTCGAACCGTAACCTTCGGTCTTAAGCTGCGTGCCGTCACAACACGGTCTGGTAAACGCAAACAGATTCTACTTTCATGAGGGCCTAATCCGCTTGTGATTTGAATCTACGTTTGAGGAAAGTAGGCTTACAACACTGAAATACAAACCTTGATTGCCATGTTTCACACTGTTTCAAGGCGTATTATTCAAACGACGAACACAGAAAACCCGCGATTTAAGCAATTGGCGTTCGTTTGTTTACTTGACTAAATTAGGCGCCAATTTAAAATATTTTCACTCATTTTTGTTAATTCAATCATTTCTTAGAATGATGATTCAATTGTTAGTTGGATCAACCTAAATAACACTTCTCGTTATAGCGCAAGTTTGCATAACAGAAACTCTGTTAGTAGCAACTGCGTTCTCGGATACAGTTCAGTGAAAATACAGAATAACTGGGCATACACATGCTAATCTCTACATCATTAGCATACGTTTGGTCGGCGGTGGTAACGGCACAAGGGTTCGTGTATTTTTTCTTTCGCAAACACGACTAATTTATGCTGTTGTACAAAATGTTTATGGTTCTACAAAGCACGTGGCGTTGTGATGTGACGATTCTATACGGAGAATCTGGTGTTTGTAATACAAGATTCAAGATTTATAGTTAAAAAAGCAAAATGCTGTACAGTACCATAGGATATATGTATCAAAAATTAAAAAATCGTTACTTGTATGATCATATCCATGTTCTTCATAGGTGGAGCAAAATAATCTCAAATGGCGACACAGACTGAGGGAAAAGAATCTTTGGATGGACGGTAGTTCCGTGCGTTAAAAAAACAGACATCAATAGGTAGGGGCCAACGCAGTAGTTCTCAGCATAAGGATTCGTAACCTTTGTTTAAAGATGTGCTAGTTCGCTGAGGTAACAATATCTGTCGGCGAGCTATTCCACAAGAAGCATACACGAACAGTGAAGAAGTGACGACGACAATTCAATCGTGAGTGTGGGATTTGAAGAGTCAAAGGGTGGCTGCGTGTGAGGACAACGGAACCAAACTTGAAGAGGTGTTTGAGAGGGTGGGATTTCGCGTAGATGATGCGATCGGCTATAGAAATACACGCGGTTGAGAAAGAAATTTAGAAACAATGTCAATTAATGTAGTGCTCACATTCCCTTCAATTACACAACACATCAGTTTTCTGGCGTTTGGCAGTTTTCGAGTGGAGACATCAAGATTAGGTTCCATGAGCATTGAAACAGTAGATAAGTGGTAAACAAAGTTATACTTGAATGCTACTGTTACATAGGGTTCGTACAACGAACCACGATGTTCAAACACAGAATCACGAAGTGATTCTTTGTAACAGTTGGCATACAAGTATAACCTTGTTTACCTTTAATCCACTGTTTAAAGGCTCACTGAACCTAATCATATTGTCTCCACTTGATGACGGCAAACAGCCAAAATCCGGTAGTCGTGTGTAAGTGAAGTGGATGTGAGCAACACATCACTTTGGTAATCCATGAGCGCTTCGAGTTCTTGACCATAATCAATATGTGATTTCTGTGTTTGAAAAATCGTGGTTCTTGTACGAACTTATAAGCAGTGGCATCCAATCTAACTATCTTTATCCCAATTTGCCATGTTACCAGGACTCCAATAAACAGGATCTTACTGTCTCCACCTGACGACGGCAAACAGCCAGAAACTGGTAGTGGTGTGTAAGTGTGCGGGGATGTGAGCAACACATCACTTTGGCCATCCATGATCACCTGGAGTGCTTGACCACGAATCACTATGTGATTCTGTGTTTGAACATCGTTGTTCGTTGTAAGAATCTTATGCAACAGTAGCATTCAAGTATAACTAGTTTGCCCCAATGTTTTCCAAAAGTAGCTAATAAGTTCAAGCCAAGCTAACCGTTTTTCCACTGTTTAAAAACAAGCGGATCCTTAACGCACTGTCCCTACGTGATACGTGCAAGCAGCACGAAACCGGTCGTGGTGTGTGTGTGTGTGTGATATAAATGAATGAAAAATACGGATTTTTCGCTAAAGCCAGTGGGTTTAAAACGTCAACTTGTGTGTGGGCACACGTGATTAAACAAACTCATCCAACAGTGCTTACAAATTCAAACCCCGAAACTTCGCCTTCTTTACAAAGAACTTGGGTGTGTTACTAAGCAACACCCTAGGGATGACGAGCCACTGCAAATCCGTCTATCGCCAAACATCACGGAAATTCTCACAACTAAAGAGAATTTTCGGTAGGTTCTCAAAAGAGACAATTCCCCTCATTATAAATACGTACATCAGACCCACGATGGAATATGCAGTTCAAGCATGGTCGCCATGGCTTAAAAAAGATGTTACGACTTTGCAAAGAATATACCATCGAGCTGCCAATCTTGTAACCGGACTCAGTCGGAAACCATACAATGAGCGAATCAAAACCCTGAATTTATTCGATTATCCACGTCATCATCTCCGGGGGGATTTGATTTTGGTCTACAATATTTTGAATACCGCAAATCATCCTCTACAATGCTTATTTAATCTACGGGGCTCGCAAAATACAGGAGCTCACACATTTATTCTAACTGTCCCTCGGTCGCGACTCAACTGTAGACAACATTTTTGGCTGTGCGAGTTTGTTTTACTTGGAACAATCTTCCTGATTATGTTGTAAGCTCACCATATCAGCAGATATTCAAGAGAGGTCTTGAGGCATTTTTGACCCTCAACCCGTGCATCGAAGAAAACCATACATATTAACACCATGCATCAACATTTGTCCTCCCACCAATCGAAAACAATTCCCGACTTTTGGATTTTTACCTGATTCCTGAACTGCTCAGTAAGCAACCAAATCCCGTTTTTACTTGTTATTCATAATTCCCATATTATTTTGTGGTTTTTGTAAAGCTATACGCTTTAGACTATTAAAATTGAATTGAATTGAATTTACAGTTCCGTTATCAATCGGCGTCAACTACACATTTTATGTGGCAGGTCTGTATTCGAGTCCCGCCGTTGCAGTCTTTAAGTACCAAAATCGGCATTTTCGCACTTCTTTGCCTCGGTCGATCTGCCAAAATTGAGCATGAAAAATTTAACATCATTTCTGGCTAAACGAACACTAACTTCACAAAACGGGTATGATTTCATAATCAAATATTTCTAAAGGATAACGAACAAGTCGGAAAAATATGTAAATATTTTCAAATATTTGAATGGACATATCAGATGTTTTATTTTTTATTAAATATCGTCTCGATTATCGATCACATTATCGATTCAAATGCTAAGTGTTGAATCGATTTTTTGAAGATTTAATGTAGGTTACATTTTATTGATCGCTCCATTTAGCGATTGGTAATAATCATGAAAATCGTTCCAGGTAATGACTGATTTCGGAGTACTTAGATCTCCTGCACTGCAAACTCTGGTAATTTGCACTGAGTTGAACGGTTGACCTGTGGTTACGGACACAAAATTACATTAGCCCTAAAGACAACAATATGATGATCGGACGCAAATGGATTATTAGATACGTTGTGTGGAACGATCGCCCGAATTATGGTTGCATTAATTTTACTACACGTGGTTTACAAGTATAACTAGCGGACGATAGGGTCAATAAAGTTGGTTCCGGTTGTAGTCTTCTTTCAGTCGATGTGCACCATGGATGTACATCACAAACGTACGACAGTTTTTCGTGCTCCGCGGCGTTTCAGTTGACTAGACAGTCCGATTCGTGAGGAACAATCTCTCCCCCCGAAAGCGCTAAAAGCGATAGAGTGTTGCATGCTGACGTCGTTCTCTACGTTAATCAGTCGAGATCAGGATTCATTCTTTCACAGTTTGAAAGTAAAAGTACGTTGCAACTCGCAGTGTCAATACCAATAGGTTTCATATGTCTTTTGTAGCTGCTGCCAGCCCAAAGGTGGAGTACCTACTTTCAACATTTTCTTGACAAAACACCGGTTTCCATCTTGTAAAACTGTCTCATCCCAACTAGTCTGCGCATTCGTGGTACAGATAACGTGCTGCATATTTACATCATCTAATCAAAGAAGTGTGGTTTTGTCAATTTATCCGCAATGATCATATCACCTAACACATCTTATATTGTCGTTTTAGAAATAAAGCACAGAAGTTGGAAAAGATTGGGATGCCGATAATATTGTATACACTGTATTGTAGTTTGCTGAATGATTTAGCAGTATACGATTGAACAAAGGGGGTGTCAGATTTCAAAAAGGTGTATGGACAAGGATTATCACAGCAGTTAAATAATCACAAATTGATAAAACGGTCGACGATTTCAACATGAACACGAAAATATTTTGTCGGTTTTCAACCATTTCAGTTACTCACGAGTAGTCACAAAACTAGCATAGAGTCAAAGTTCACGGAGCACTCGTTTAATCTTTTGAGTTCTGTGGTTTCGGCTAACACAAAAAATGTCGTGTGTTGTGAACAGGCAGGTTTTCTCGGGTTTTATCGTTTGTGAAGTTGCCAACAACTTGGGAGTGCTGCCTGTGTAAGATTCAGGATCTTTTGATGGTGTGATGTACATCCATGGTCGACATCGACCGAAGGAGGCCAACAAAAAACAAAACAACATACATACATACATTATTATAGAAATTACATACATGCGTACATACATACATACAAATACATACATACATTACATCATACATGCATACATACATACATACATACATAAATTATGACCTATATCAATACATAAAAGCACTTATATTCCATCGCATCAACTCCTCATTACATTTCCTTTTTGATCATATTTGAACGATCGACGCACCGTCCGAGACCAACAGAGAATTTGGCGCACCAACAAAATAGAATGATGCATGCAAATACAGATTTTTGTTAATGGTTAATTGGCTTAACTGTATATACGTATTTAGGTAGATGTGATGGAACAGGTTGGTCGTACCAACCTTATTCAACAGTGGCATACAAGCGCTCCTTGTTTACCATTCTTCCACTGTTTCAAGCGCATGCGGATCCTGATCTTACTGTCCCGACCTGATAAGTGCAAACAGCACGAAACCGGTCGTGGTGTGTGTGATAGAAATGCATGCAAACACCGAACGTCATATACTACTTATTAACAAAAATCTGGCTTTAATCAAAAATTAACCATCGTGCTGTTATTGGAATGTTGAAAAATATTCCAAACAGTTACCGGTGCTGCATTGCACCGCTTGTGGGACTTAGCTTAGTCCCCACATGGAAGCTAAGTTTCAACTTGCAAATGAGGATTTATCCTCGAATTCGCAAAATACAGCTTTAACGTGGTGTGCAATTTTTATTTTGTAACATGAACTCAGCGTGTCCATACGGATTAAATTAGGGTCACAATAGTTCATTCAACGTGGTTTCTACGCATGATCACGTAATAAAATAGCAAAAAAGACTAACGCAAGATGGTCACAAGTAGCGAACTCGCTCATCGATAAAAATGGAAAATTGCGTTTCATGCATCAAAGGAGAAACTGCACACGACGTAAACACTTTATAGTCTCTAAAAGCTCATTTGCATGCATCTCCATCACACACACTCCACGACCGGTTTCGTGTTGTTTGCAATCATCAGGTAGGGACAGTAGAATCAGGGTTCGCATGCGTTTTGTAGTCTCCAATTTGCAGGGATGACTCGGGTACTCTTTCACGCCATTCTGTTAAACACATCGTCTTTATGGTAATTACAAAACTGTGGAAACCTATAGGTATGCTGGTGAATTTCCTTTAAGCTAGACGCATATTGAGATGCCTCCTTGGCCTGACGAAGCTTGTCAGGCGGAGATTAACACCCAACCGGATTACTTCCTGCATATGATGTACGCAGCTAGCTTTGTTGTTTTCAGTTATACAAAGGTACCTACGATGTGACGAACTCCGTAAACTTTGTGGCAAACAATTATAAACCAGGTGGAATGCGCTTAAATAGAAAGCCAGTGAATAATAGCGGACGTCGTGGATTCATTCGCTCACACTCAAAGCGTGCGTTAAACCGCTTCGTCAACTAGCCGAGGGGCGTTAGCACAACTTGGTGGAGGGACTCACAGTGATGTAGGTATACAAAGGGTCATCCACACTCCAATGGACAATACAAGAAGCTGTCTATATCAAGACACTTATTGGTCATACGTTTAGAGTGAGCGACAACTAATTAAGTAACTTTCATCAACGCTGCGGGTATAACTCAACCAGTGTCATATCATTGAACAGTTCAGGTAAGAAACCCGCTGTGACTGTGTCTTTCGGGAAACATACTCGACCCAGATTCGAAATACACCCAAGTGTAAATCGGGTACCAAAAAGAGTTGGAAAAAGTAAACGCGTAACACCTTGGCCAGTGGGTGAAAAGACGTATTAGCGATGAGTTCACGATCTTCCGAATGCGATGCAGAACATTATCCTCCGACATAACACAAGAGCAGGAAGTGGCGAGAAGAGCATATTGGAATTTCGAAGGTTTTTATTAGTACGGCTCAGGCGACAACATCCTAATCGATATCCAATTCTTCAAGATCAATCAAACGAGTCACGTGGTGTGGGCTGGCAGTCAATCGATTGACAAATCAGATCGAAGTTGTTGGCCTCCTTCGGTCGATGTCGACCATGGATGTACAGCATGAATTTTCATGTTCGACAGCTTTTTGAATGACTAATCAGTCCGATTCGGGAGGAACAATCTCTCCCGCAGCGATAGACAGTACTGGGTTGTCAGTTGCACGCTGGCGGCGTGATCTGCGTTCAGCAGCCGATAGCTGTATCTGTTCCTCTCTAACTTGCAGACGAGGCTTTACACAATGCCTCCAATGTGAGAGATCGAAGTGATTGCAGGGATATACATGTTTCAGGTCTTGGTTGTGGTTACTTGATTTACCTATATATACGATAGGCGAGTGTTTCATTATTTGTCTTGTGCGTAATAAACTCGCTTGGTCAATCGTCTTTCTCTTTCGTTGTGGGATTTGTGGGTGAACGCGATTAGCGTTGGAAGGGCTGACCTCGGCGATGAATCAGAACAGAAACGTCAAGTAGCTGTGAAACTCGGGGGGGCGCGTAATACGCGAAATGTTATGATAAGAGGCCAGATGTTGGCCGTCTGCCAATCATTGGCCAATGACCTTGAATGTTTACAGAATGAACAGGCCGATACTCCGAAGCAGGTGTGAGGATGAGTGAGCGATGTGCAAACGGTCCCTAATTAAATATTCCGTTTTTGTGATTCAAAGAATGTGATTAACTTTGTCCGAAAACGTGGACTTCTCAATTACTGCCCCCAGATGGCGATCCTCCAGTACGTCACGTCAGTACAAAAACACTGAGGACAGAAATCGCTAAATCGAGAAATAGCATGAGCGCGGTTCGTAATCAGTACAAGGTGGAGAACGTCAGAAGCTAGTGGGTCAAACAAGTACTTACTTTACTTTACTTTTGTGCCACTATCTCCTCCTGGAGGAGGAATCGACTTTTTATGAAGAGTCTTGGGAATTTAAGTACAAAGCGGCGTCCCCAGCACCACTCGGCATTTGTTCGAGTTAGCTTTTCTAGCCTCTGCACAAACAAATGCGACCTGCAAGGCAGCATGGAGTTGCCAGAAAGAGGTGTTGTGCACCGACTAACCGTCTACCAGACTCTGTTCCAGATATTTCCTTAGGGTTTTCTCCCGAAGCCTTCCCCGCGATCAAGTATGCCGCAAGGCAGCGGAGTTTTGAAATCAGGGTTTTCCTTTCCCTAGATGAAATGTCCTCCCAGGCTAACGAGCACCATCTACCCGAAGCAAACTGGTTTTCAGCCGCCAGTCACTCGCCCTCGCCCCTTCTCCTGAAGCTATAAGCAGTTCCTCCGGGTTCGGAGAGCCACTCGTGTAGACCAGAAGCTGGACTTGGTTGTCAGAGGCTATTTGAGACGCGCGCCATATAGGAGCATTTTATAAACAGTGGGAGCTTATCCCCACTGCCGCCCCCGGCTATGACAACCTTTGGAACCAAACAAGTACAATATGACAAAGGCTGAAAGGAAACTCGGTTGGCACGAGATGTACTGGGAAATCAGATTAAAGTAGAGTGGAATCCGGGTACAACGAATCTCTGTGGGGAGAGTAAAATATTCGTTAAAAGCGGAATTCGTTGTAAGTAAAACACATTGTCAGACGTGATTTTGCCGCCGTTTTTCTGTACACGTGTAAACAAGTGTAGAATGTCTTAATTTTGTGTTTCTGCATGTGTGTAATCCATTTGATGATGCCACAGCACACAGATCACAACATTAAATCCAAGTTCATGTTAATAATAGTAAATTTATTCTAAAACGAAGTAGTAAAACATATTGCACACACACTGACAGTCCAATCTCATGCTTTCATGAAGTAGCTAGCGATGCTCTTTTGTTTAATTTTTGACTTCGCCACCGCATCAATCTCTCTCCACAAATTCAAGTTCTCTTTCGACGTCTCTTTCTTCTATCCTAAAAATCTACTGCATAGATCAAGAGCACTCCTGGCATCTTTCACAAACGGAGCTACCTGTCACAGAGAATGCACGTGATTTTCTTGTGCGTGCGTGCGAGTCAGTTAGCACACCGTAGGCTAGACTGCCTGTCTCGCCAAGCTGTGTCAGTTCTATTCTTAGCGCACTGCAGGCCATTCTTGACGGAGCGGCGAGATTCGTAACGAACATATTCGTTGTACGAATGTTTTAAATAGGCTTACAAAGAAAGAATTTATTTGGAAAATCATGATGTGTTCGTTCAACCCAAGAATTCGTTGTAAACGAGTTCGTTGTAGGTGGGTTCCACTGTATCGTGTTGCTTCAGACTTCAAATGACGATAAACAGCCGAAAACCGGTTGTTGAGTCTAAGTGCAGGGGAATAATGCATACCAGTTTGTGGTAACCATCTTGAGCGTTTGACCACGAATCACTGTGTTTGAACATCATGGTTGGTTGTACGAAACAGTGGTATCCATGTCTAACTTTGTTTATCAATTTCCCGCAGCTCGAATCTTACTGTTGACAACTGATGACGGAAAACAGCGAGAAACAGGTTGTGGGGTGTGAGCGCATTCCAAAAATGGGTCATTTCCACTAATTCGACCGGTTTACTTAGATCCACGAAGTGGATCGAAAGGTTGGATGTGCCGATCTGAATAACAGCGGCAGTCAAGTATAACTTTGTTTTCTACTTCACCACTGGTTCAATGCTCACTGAACCTGATCTTACTGTATCCACCCGAAGATCACAAAAAGTCAAGTGTGTAGGTGGAGTGCAGGAGTGGATTCAAGATTTTTTTCCAGATTTTCTCATCACAAGTTGTCGGAAACGCTGACTCTAATCTCGCGCTTCATAATGGCGAATTGCTAACGATTACACAAACACACCAAACATGATCTCCGTTTAGCAAATGCGTTTTTAAAGGCAACGAGATTTGACTGCAATCGGCTAGAGCAGGTTTTGGGTAGTGTTTCACTTGTGACACAGAAGCTTCGTCCGACCCAGGGTAATAGTCAGGACAGGGTAAATGGCTAAATAGCAGTCAAACCACCACCTGTGTCTATCCTACCGTAAAACAGCCAGGATCAATGGTCGATTTGGCTAATACTGTGTGCATGGCATATGCTGTTTTGCGGAAGGGTAAAACAGATGTGGTACGTTGACTGCTAATCAGTCATGTTCCTAGTCCTGATTATAATCCTTTGTCTGACGAAGCTTGTCAGAAGTGAAACGTTACCCCAAACTTGCTTTAGCCTATTGCACTCAAATCTCGTTGCATTATGAATCGGGTAATCGCGTCTCTTGCTGGGCAGCTGCGTCGACATTCAGCATTTTAGCCCAATGTTAATCACAGCTGATTTTCTTACGCCTCTGATATTCGAGACGTCGCCATGAAATCCTAGGAGCATGGACCGGACGGTCCAGGTTCCCGGTTTAAGAACTGACCTTTGTTGTTTAGTCATTCGTTTCGCCGATGCGGAAAAATAGTCTTCTTGTCGGTTGATACCTAATCCCCATGCACCCAATGAGAATACCAGACCGTGGCGAGACGGCACTTTATTGACTGGGGGCTGCCCAGCTATAGGCGGGCGGTAGCCGTCCAATGAGATCTGAAATTCTCTCCCACCGTTGGAAGCAGCCCCATGCGCTGAGCTCTACGCCAGTCGAGCCATAGCGTTTAACCGGCATCTGATACTTCCCGTGTTATTATCCGTATAAGCGGAATGGAGTGTCCTCTCCAGTGGTGCGTTGAGATGTACATCGTGGCAGTTAAATATGGAGAATCAGCTGTTTCCGATGCAGCAATTCTTCCCTCTCCCCGGCACCACCGGAACCAAAGGAACAGCTAGGCTGATACGTTTGGACAACGATGCCGTCGCAGGAGTTGGCAGGACGAAGTTGAATTAAAATTCGCACTGCCTAACGGGACTCCGGCTCTGGATTTTTCCTCGAAGTTGACTCCTGAAGCCTTTTCCATGATTGTATGTAGCCACAATGAGGTTTCAGATAAGGGTTTTCATTCCGCTAGGTGGACCGCCTTCGTGGACTTACAAGCTCCACCTGCATTATGAATACACGATCGTTTTAAATGGCTTTTACAATCCGCTAGTTAAGATGCTAGACTTGGCGCACACCAGAAAATAATTGCAAGATGCGCGGACTTCAGCTTCAGTCAGCCAATGTACAGCTTGGGATTACCAACAGCTTCAAACTTTAAAAATCTATTAAAAAGCATTCTACAACTGCACAGCCTGTTGAAAAAAATTTCCTGTCTCCACGAGATGCGTACAAATACTAGTGTAAGTAGAATAGGTGAGCGCTATCGACTAATTTTTTTGAAAATGGTTGGCAAATGTCCTCTGTTGCTTTCTTGCCCTTCTTTATGGGTTACAATTTGACCTATGAGCAATACCACAACATAATGTCAATGTACAAAACGTTCGCATACATTAGTCGAACAGACGGCTTGTTGATTCAACGATTGTTTTAAAGCAAGACAGATTTTCAGTCTGTGGGAAATAGTGAACGAAGCACGTTGGTGTGCATGAAATTTCTTTTTTATTCCTCATATTTGTCTAGAAATGGGCACCCTGACAGTATCTTAGCCAACGTGCGGCACTTTGCCTGGATAAGGCGTGTGCATTCATACCATACATGCATCAAATGACAAGCCCGATGTCGCACAGTCATAGACCGCACGTGGGCTAAGATACTGTCAGGTTACGCAGGTCTAGACATATCGTCTAAGTCGGATGAACACGTTTCGTAGATTGATTTCTGGGGGTAATTTTACATTTTTTGCGCTGATATCGTTTTTGAAGCTTGATGGAGGTTCTGCAAATAGGAAGTATTCAGCTTTCATTGATGACTTACGTCGACAGTTCCTTGACCGATGAGGAAGAACAACGTGATTTTACGGGAATCGCGAATAATTTTGTCAGAATTATTTCTAGTGGCACAGTACTACCTTAGAGGAAGTGAGCTGCATGCTGAAACAGGCTGGAGTCTCACTACCATTTCCTGTTCTTTTCCATCCTCATTTCTGTCTAGGCCTGGGCAACCAGACAGTATCTTAGCGCACGTGCAGTCTCTAACTGCGGCACTTTGTCTGGATCAGGCTTGTGCTTTCATACCATACCATATACTATCTTAGAAAATTTAAAGTCAACATACGTAACGTTTCAACAGCCCCGAGAACAAATGAAAACAACAAAATCAATATCACAGAAGCTTTTCAGTTGAATTGAAAGAACGAAATACATTCGATTAGAACGATAAAATGGGATTAAAAGAACGTCAAATCAATCAGAAACGACAGTCGTCATTCCAATCTGGTGGGGTGTATACCATGCGAGAGTTGGACTTCCGCAGGCTAGACAGTGAACTGTTCGAAGGACTGCTGACTAAAACGTCAGGGTGGTGGGCAAGCGGACTAGAGCAGCCAGAATTGGAAGTTATCCGGTGGCTATTCGGAAGGATTTCTGCTAATCTGGAACAGAGTGAAAACAAGTTGGCACACAGAGGATTCTAGGCTAAGTAATGTTTGAGATACAGGTAGCGATGGTTAGTTTACTTTACTTTTGTGCGACTATCTCCTCCTGGAGGATGAGTCGGCTTCAAAGAAGAGTCTTGGGAATATGGGTACAAAGCGGCGTCCCCAGCATCACTCGGCGGTTTTGTACGAGTCAGCTTCTCTAGCCTTTGCACAACCAAGTGCGACCTGCAAGGCAGCAGGGAGTTGCCAGAAAGAGGTGGTGTGCACCAACTAACTGTCTAGCAAATTCTGTTCCAGATTTTTCCTCGTGGTTTTCTCCCGAAGCCTTCCCCGCGATCGGGTATCCCGTAGGGCAGCGGAGGTTAAGAATCAGGGTTTTACTTCCCTTAGATAAAATGCCTTTCTGGGCTAACGAGCTCCATCTGCCCGAAGCAAACTGGTTTTCAGGCGCCAGTCACTCGCCCTCGCCCCTTCTCCTGTTGGTAGAAGCAGTTCCGTCAGATTCGGGGAGCCACTCGTGCAGGCCAAAAGTCGGACATCGTTGTTAGAGGCTATTTGAGACGCGTGCCATATGGGAGCATTTTATAAACAGTGGGAGCTTATCCACACTGCCACCCCCGGCTATGACAACTTTTGGTACCAGCGATGGTTAAGCGCTGTTGTAACTAAAAAGCCAAGCAGTTTAAATTTCATCTGGAAGTTTAGCACGTTTCTCTGAATCTAAAATTTGGCTGTATATCAAATGCATAAAATCGATAGACAAATGGATGAATCGAATGAGAAAATCGCTAAGCATACAAGGAAGAAGGTAGGTGGATGTGCGTTTAATACATCATAATTTGACACGATTGCTTACAAAAAACACCGGTGAATCTGTTTGCTGCAAAAATCTCCGTCAGATTCTAAGGTCTGACATATTGACCCGCAGGAAATTTACTTCTGTGTTAGTGTATGCGATCACAATAGCAGACCATCTTACATCAGCTTTTAGTTCATCGTTTGACAGAGAGCTACAAGAGTAAGATCATCAAGGGGCCAAAAATCTTCAGTATCAAGAACAACAAGTTCGCAATAACGAAATGTTTAACCATCAATCAAGCAAACTATAAAATCGTAGCTCAGCGAACTAGGTTGCATATAGAAGCTTAGCACTGATTAAAGTGGAATGTGTGTGTGTGATGTGAAAGCACAAGCAAAGTGCCGCACAGTGATAGACTACACGTGTGCTGAGATACTGTCAGGTTGCCCAGGCCTAGACAGATATGACAAAAGAAATAGAAAGAAAATATAAATGGTAGTGAGACTCCAGCGTGTTTCAGCATGAAGCTCACTACCGTTGGCCAATCTATTTAGCACAGAAATACTGCACGATCGCACATCCGTGCAATACTGAGTTGTGTGCGGAAACTCGCTGGAGTCTCACGGTCATTTTCCTAGGAAGCATGACAGTAACCCGCGTGCCGTTTTTGTGTGTATGACACTTTGCCTGAATCAGGGCTTGTGATTCTCTTCATATAGGCACAAGAGGACAAAATGTCAAGTCACGCATTCAATCAATTCCGGTGAAAGGGGAAAAGAGACGAACAAGTTGGAAGTTTTTATTGTGGATGTGTTCCCATAGATGTTTGCACGGATGTGCAATCGTGCAGCATTTCTGTGCTGTGCGGTTAACATCGTGCTAAACTGATTGGCCACCGGGTTTGAGCTCCATGCTGAAACACATTTGGAGTCTCACTACCATTTCTATTTTCTTTCTATTTCTTCTGTCATATCTGTCTAGGCCTGGGCAACTTGACAGTATCTCAGCCCGTGTGCAGTCTCTGACTGTGCGCACTTTGCCTGGATCGGGCTTGTGCTTTTACATCACATCCCATAGATTTACTCATCTAATAGAATGTCAGAAGCAAAGAATGACTGCAGTGGGACAAAGTTCACAGATAGAAGAAGCTAATTTCATCATATATAGGAGTAGCAAATGGGTGTTTCTTGAATTATTCCGAAACAAGCTTACTGAAATTGTACTTTGATAACGTTACCCTGAATACTTGGGAAGGGATTCACTTTCGAAATAAAAAAGGATCACTGAAACTGATATTACGGCAAACAGCCAGAAACAGATTGTGTTTTGTAAGGGATGGGAATGTGAGCACCAAAATATATTCGTCATTTATAAGTGCCTTGAGTGCTTGACCAAGAATCACTTTGTGATTCTGTGTCTGAACATCGTGGTTCGTTGTACGAACCCTATATAACAGTTGGCATACAAGTATAACCTTGTTTACCATTAATCCACTGCTTCAAGGCTCACTGAACCTGATCTTACTGTCTCCACCTGACGACGGCAAACAGCCAGAAACCGGTAGTGGTGTGTAAGTTCGGGGCATGTGAGCAATATTTTACTTTGGTCATCCATAAGCGCCTTGAGTGCTTCCCCAAGAATCACTTTGTGATTCTGTATTTGAACATCGTGGTTCTTTGTAAGAACCCTATTTAACAGTGGCATACAAGTAAACCTTTGTTTTCCACCATACCACTGTTTCAAGGCTCACTGAACTTGATCTTGCTGTCTTGACCTGATGACGGCAAACAGCCAGAAACCGGTTGTGGTGAGTAAGTGAAGGGGTGTGTGCACCACAATATGAAAGAACAAAGGATCTTTCAGTTTGCCCAAGTAAGTAAGTAAGAAAGCACAAGCCTGACCCAGCCAAAGTACCGCACAGTCAGAGACTGCACGTGGGCGAAGATACTGTCAGATTGCCCAGGCCTAGACAGATATGAGGAAGAAAATAGAACGGGTAATGGTAGTGAGACTCCAGCCTGTTTCAGCAAGCAGCTCACTACCTCTGTCCAATCAATTTAGCACGGTGTTAGCCGCACACCACAAAGTACTGCACGATTGCACATCCGTGAAACTCGCTAAGTTTTTTCATTCTTTTATCGCCACCTGAGCATGAGTTTCCAGCTAGAGCTCATGAGGAATTAACCATCAACAAGAAGGCGTTTGTGTGCTTACCGACTATTCTTTAGCACTAAGGATGCGGACCCTTTGACTTGATCAACCTGTGCAAATAAGCTTTCGCAGTAGGAATCAAAGCCACACTCGGGGTCTTCCCGCGGCGGTTGCTTCTCTGATCTCGATTTCATTGGTTTCATTTCAATTGATTCGACAACAGTTGTTGCAACCTCCGGAGAAACGGGGACCTTCAATTCAGACAACGTTGAAACGTCATTTGACCAAAGGTGGTTCAAGGTTTTCAAGTGATGAACCTGGAACAGTTAGTGACACGGCAACACTTTACCGTCGTGTTATATTGCACCGCGATGGAAACAAGCGTATCACCAGGGACGATTGTGTGGAGTTTCCAACGGGAAGTATCCCTGCGAACCGATTCTAGAGTGCCATATTTCCGTTGGCGACCACCAGATAAGAAGGAAGAACCTTCGGTCATGGAAACCGTTGAGGAATACCTGTTGGAGCGTAAAGTGAAAGCATTGAAGAAATTTGGTTGGTGGGGAAAATCAGCAGGGGGACCGACAATATAGAAAAATAAGTTTCAAAGATGAAATTCTATTCAAACAATGACTGAGAAAGAAAATGAAAGGTAAGTGACTTGCAATCAGAAGTAGCGTAAACAGGGGTAAAGGGTCAGAACCAATCTTACAGCCAGTTTCAAATGGTTTTGCCTGCAACGCATATGAACTCGTGTTTGTATAAAATCAATACAAGATAAAGTACACGATCAACACGCAATTAACTGCATGCAAGAGTAACATATATACAGAATGGAAACGTCAGCACTAACTTCCGCCATTCAAAGCGTCACTGCTACACCTGGATGGTATGAAAGCACAAGCCTGATTCAGGCAAAGTGCCGCACAGTCAGAGACCGCACGTGGGCTGAGATACTGTCAGGTTGCCCAGGCGCTACACCTGGATATCTCCTTCGGCGGCCTTGTTCACGCAAATTGACCATATTGCTATCAGCTACTCTTGCCGTTCATATAGGCGTACCTGTTTAGAGTCCGATCATGCGTTAGTCTGTGCTAAGCTCTCGATGCGTAGAAACGTCGCAATGCGTCTGAATCTTGAAGGGCTTAATGATCTCCCGATTTTCCAAAGGTTTCATGCCGATTTGAGTTTGCATCTTTATGTAGTTCCCAAACATAGTATTGATGAGCAATGGAGCGGATAAAAACGCTCTTTGGAAAACGTCTCGTTGGTAGTTTATGATCTGACTTCCCGTTTCACTCAACCATGGGTTTCGGGCGATTCTCTCCTAATAACGGACCACGTCGTTCGCCTTTCTGCTGCCATATATGCGGCGTCCGAAGGGCTTATTAACGTAAACTGGTTGCCAGTTTGAAAAAGGACAAAGAAGTTTGGTGGAGTTCTAAGGCTACGAAAATGGAATCTACGGCAGCTGTAGGCGATTTCAGAAAATTGTTCCAACTCATCAGAACTACTGGAAGCTGCGACCAGACATCAGTGAGCTAATACGTGAAGCAGATGGTTCGCCAGTTATTGACATGCACAGGCGCTAATGGAGCGAAGGGCAGAAAATTTTGAAGCACAGTTTAACTGGCCTTTTGCACCCACTGATTTAGAGGATACGGAACACTGTACCTCATGATTGATTTCTCTTGAGGCTCCCACTCAATCAGAGATTTTCTACGTACTTCGAAGCCTTAAGCCCCATAGGGCATCGGGTGCTGAGGCCCTGGTACCGTCATTGTTTACGGACGGCGCTTTCGATGTGATTTGTGAACTTCAAGCGCTGTTCGCCAACATATGGGCTGAGGAACGCGCTCCGATCCCTTGGAGAGAATCAGTAATTGCTCCGATCTTCAAAAAGGGACGGCGCGATTCCGGTGAAAATCATCGAGGTATCACTCTTATTTCAGTAGCTCCTAAAATACTGGCCTCCATCCTGCTTCACCAATTGAGTACCAAACGAGAAGTCCAAATCCGTGAAGAGCGAACTGGGTTTCTTACCAGTCCAGGCTGCATAGATCAAATTTTCACACTCCGTCAGTTACTGGAGCAACGCCACGCATTTCGTAGGCCAACTATCGTGGTATTTCTTGACATCCGGAAGGCATTCGATTCAATCGATCGCGAAAGTCTGTGGAACTATCTGCTAAGACATAGAGTGCCCAAAAAGTATGTTTGGATCTTGAAAGCATTATATGCCAAACCTCATGCAGGGTTCGAGCGTACGAGCAATTGTCGTCCTGGTTCAAAATCTCCAGCGGGGTGCGACAGGGCTGCCCTATCTCGCCGTTCTTTTTAAACTTCGCTAGTCTGGTGGGTGCTGAACATCTGCCGGGTGAGAGAGCTAACGATCTAGAGTATGCGGATGGCATCGCACTTCTGGGAGATGACCTTCAGATAATGCAACAAGCCCTGGACCGCCTGGCACTTGAAGCTCCAAAGTATGGCATGTGCTTTGCGCCTAACAAGTGTAAAACACTTACCCAGGACTGGAATGGCTATTTTCCAAACCTAACTGTGTGCGATGTCAATCTTGAATTGGTCTACAGTTTTGTTTACCTTGGCAGTTGTATCTCTGCTGGCGGTTGTGTCGAAGACGAGATCTCACATCGTGTTCGCAAAGCGGGTGCAGCGTTTCCTAAACTTCGCCACTTGTGGCGTCGACGCTATGTTTAACTCCATACTAAAGGCCGAGTGTACAACGCAGTGGTGCGTGCTACACTACTTTACGGCTGCGAAACCTGGTCTATCCGAGCGGAAGATGTCCGTCGGCTTTTGTTTTTGACACCCGTTGCTTGCGTAGGATTGCTCGCATTCGGTGGCAGCATCGTGTTACAAATATAGATGTCTGCAAGCGGTGTTAGGACCAGGTGGCAACGGACTGAGAGAAATGCTTATGCTTGCTCGCTTGCGATGGTTGGGACATGTTTTAAGAATGCCTACTCACCGTTTACCGTACCGCACCTTATTCGCAGAGCCTGGCAGGAGCTGGGAGAAACGATCGGGTGGCCAGTCCATGACGTGGCGCGTTAGGATGAAGAAACTCACCGTTGCCCTAGGCTCAGTTGGGCGTATTCGTTTGCCTGGGTGAACTCCAAAAGCTCCACCTATTAGTTGGCTTGAAACCTTACGAGATATGGCTGCAAACCGAGGTCAGTGGCGGCAGTGTATTTTATTATGTGTTATTGATGTAGTAGGCACTTGTTCCACGGCATGAAGCTGAGCCTCTATTTTACTCAATCGTTGGACCAATATCGCATAGACCGTATCACTAGGTACACCCTTAGACGTCACGTCTGCATAAGTTTTATTCATTTCTGACTGTTGAGCAATCGGTGTTGAAGGCGAGCAAACGGCGAGTTCATGTGTAGCAGACTAGTGTCTCTACACATTCATAAATGTACACTTCTACTTATTCTACCTTTCGCCAACATACGATTGGAACGTTTGTCGGCATAACCTAAACATGCACGTTTGATGCATCGCCTGTACTAATAACATTTTGAAAACGATTTGTAGCCGAGGAGGCGAATGGCACTCAAGCCTGCCTTACAGATAGGTGGTTTGTGTTCAGCTGAGGCTGAGTCACTACCTATGTCTCCTCCGTCAAGTCACTTAGCGGTTTTAGTAAATGATGGTGGAAAGCATACCATTAAATACGTGCGAATAATATCGGATGACGTCATCTGAAGCCCTCGATATGTCACTGGCTTCATTCCTCCGCACCGATGCCACTGATGCCACGTTTTGACGACCCTCTTGGGGATTTGCTAAATGGACGTTGGTGCCCCTCATATGCCCCTTTCATTGGCCCGGCTAGACCCCAGGTAGACATCTCATCTGTTGGTGTCACAGAAAGCTCGTCAATTTCACGCTCACTCTCGAGTGATTCTCGAAACAATCGACCATGTATCCCGCTCGAGGATGCTGTTTCCATCTGCGCACAATTGTTTGACGCTGTTGCTGAATTGGAATCCTGTGGAATAGCTTAT